>SDEE01000065.1:0-105859 GCA_004126415.1 Candolleomyces aberdarensis
TACATTTGTATTCTAAGAAAATAGAACTATAAAGAGATTTGAAGAAGGATTGAGAGAAGAACGGAAGGTTCCCGTTCCATTAGCCTGAGTCAAAGAGGCTTCGCGAAGCGCCCAGAAGATGCTCGGCAGCGCCGGTTAATGCCGGTAATCCTTGCAAAGGCTTCTCGGACCGCGAGGCCTTAATGATCCGAGCTACTATAGCCACGGATCATTTGCGTTGTGCTTGGACTCGTCGGAAATACACTCCTTTGACTCTTCTACAACTCCAAATCTAAAATAAAAGGTAGTTCACATTGTTAAGACACTAATAATACACTTTGAGCGAAAAATGAAACTATTTATGGGGTTTTTATAGCTAAAGAATTGATTCTAAAGGTTATCCTAAAGACAGAGTTAAAATGAGTAAATTTAGAAGGAAAGTTTGCTCAGAGGCTTGATGAGAAAGGTGAGAAATAGAAGGAGTACACATAACAAGTGGCCGGGCAAGGTAGTCTCTATTTCGGCACCAAGAGCTTTCAGAGGACTAATTCTATCACTTCTCTGGCTGATAAAGCGGACACTCGTCGCTCGACGGAGACGAAATTTGCTCACCCACTCGCCTGCTAATTCTGTGCATCCACCCAATTAGGCTGACTGCGGAAGTCGACAAATTACTGGACTTGAGCACGATGTTACCCGCTCCAAGTCTTCTGTAGCTTTCTCCTGCGACCTCTAACTTGCAAATGTACGTGATTTGAAGGAGCGAGCTGCGCTGTCTGGTTGACTGGAAATGGTGAGTGCACACTTAGTCCTATTTATCCGAGTCTCCTCTTGACCGCTCACCATCATCCATTTCTCTCCGTCCAATGCCCTTGGTAGTTGCTAATCAACATCAGCAATCCGCTGCTTGACTCTACCCAATGCCTCCATCACTCGCTCACCCAATTACTGGAGTGTTATTTGTTCCCCTACCCGACTGGAATAACCTTGCATGCTAGCTCGAATTGTTGACATCTTCGGTGATTTCTTCAAGAGACATAGATTTATGTACATGGTCCCTTGTCTCCTTCCTCAAACTGGGTGGCTCAACCTTAATTTACATTCAATTATTCACCCCAGAGAAAGTCCAATCTTTGTGATTACTGCACGACGATTGTGGACCTCCGAATTCTCAGAAACCCGGAGCATACCGTTACACAGCGCATTGCATATCTCAAAATTCCCTGACTCAGGGTAGATGCCACATCTCTTTCGTCTCCCGACTCTCTCCTGTAGACAACTCCCCTCCTCTGGTATTGACCAGATTGTTTCGCATTGAGGTACACCAATTAATTTGTATTTAATCCTCTGGTATCAACAATAAGTTACGATTGAATGTCAATTTCAACCCCGAGCAGTCAATTGATCATTTTCTTGAATTTCAGTAAGCGACAAACATGGAACAATAAGTTGAATTTTATATCCAGCCTCCTAGCTCAAGTTGAGTGCTTTGACATTGCTTGATTCAGAAAAGATCAACGCGGCACTTTCAAAAGAATGAATGGATTATGTCGTTGTTCTGTCAGAGGGGGGTGTAATCAAACACTTGTGCAAAAGGTCAGGTAGAATAGAATGTGATGTTTACGACAATTCAATGAAAAAATATTGGAAAAATGAGGAAAGAAATGCATCAACTCATTTACCATCGGTCTGTTCTGTGGGGACCTGTTCAGCATATACTGGTGCCCAACCCAGACCAGGAAAGCAAGCCTCTGCTTACCTGAACAACTTAGCCTCCCATTTGATGTGATGAGTATAGCATGGACAAAAACCAAACCAGAAGCTGGCATTGATGTCAGGCTCAATATGTGACACCCCACCCAAAATTCAATAATTTGGGGTGCAATATTCTTTGGGAAGGGTGACCTGCTGTTTGTTTGCTTCTGGGATAAGATGGCTATTGAACCATTGATGATTAGGGATGCATCAGCTGACAGGACAGTACTGTTTTGAATCTGGGCATTGCTGTTGCCTGCCAGCCATGCTGCTGCACATTGTTTGTATTTCATATGTATATTCTATGTATGGACTCCTTGCTTGTATTCTAGTCCATTTTTGGGTTTTATTCTTAAAGCTAGCATCCCAGTGCTTCAGGTATCCTTATGAGGCCAATTGGATGTTCCAAGGCAGTTGTATTAACACCTTCTCTGAGAAAGAGACCATGACACATGATATGCTCTCATACTGCCTTCCTCCAGTCTGATACCAAATATATTGTAGTCTGGGATATAGATAACCTCTCCAAAACAAAAATATTGTAGGACAACACAGAGTATGCTAGCACAGCTTATTGGAAGACTAGATTCAAAAAATAATACAAACAGAGAAGCTAAAACTGGGAAAATGGGGAAATTAAAAAAAGATCAAGATAGACATCCAGTAACTAGAGCAAAGAGAAGCAAATTGTCCTTGAGGGCCAGAAACAATCAAAATAAGGAAGGTTGAAGGGCTACTACTAAGAACAGAGATAGGAACCAGAGTTGAAAATTCCCTGATTGGCTTGAGTGCAGAAAAGATCATAGGGTTCTTCAAGTAACAGACATATCTATTGCCCATCTGTCACCTGAGGAACAGGTGTATAAATCTGGTGCCATTGGTCACCTAGTGCAGCACTTGCAAGGTTAACAACAGAATATGGATAGGATGAAAGCACAAGAATGGCAGTGGGCATGGCCAACTTTATACTAACTGGGACAAAAATGAGACGATTTTTTCCAGTCAGAGAGAGAAGCCATCCAGTAGGCGTCAATTTGCCATCAGGATTGGCAACCTTCTCCTTCTTGTAGAACATGTGGAGATCCCCCACCTGCACAGATGTGGTGTTCAAACCTGAGGCTACATCGGTGCCATCAGCTGAGAATACACTTCCATCCTGGTCAGAATCCAGCATGCTCTGAGCTTTGGCCATTGACATGTCCCACACCTGCACAGATCTGTCAAAGGAGCCAGAGGCAATATGGGTACCATCACTGGAAAATGCAACTGATTTAACTGCCCCAGTGTGACCCTCCAGCACATTCTGCACCTTGCCTGTTGACACATCCCAGATCCTCACAGATTCATCATCTGAGCCAGAAGCAATACAAGTTCCATCACTTGAGAATGCAACTGAACGAACAGAACCTGTGTGACCCTGCAACACATGCTGAACCTTCCCTGTTGACATGTCCCATACCCGCACAGATTTGTCTTCTGAGCTTGAGGCAAGGTGGGTGCCATCACTTGGGAGTGCCACTGACCATACCCTTGCTGTGTGACCTTCCAGCACACTCTGCACCCTGCCTGTTGACACATCCCATACCCGCACAGAGCCATCATCTGAGCCAGAGGCAATGTGAGTGCCATTGCTCAAGAATGCAACTGAATTGACCCCTCCAGTGTGATCCTCCAGGACACTCTGCACTATGCCTGCTGACATGTCCCAAACTCGCACAGACCCATCATCCGAGCCCGATGCAATGCAAGTCCCATCACTCGAAAATGCAACTGACCGCACCCAATCTGTGTGACCCTCCAGTACACTCTGCACCTTGCCTGTTGACACATCCCATACCCACACAGAATTGTCAGCCAAGCCAGAGGCAATATAAGTTCCATCACTGGAGAATGCGACTGAATTGACTCCCCCAGTGTGATCCTCCAGGACACTCTGCACCATGCCTGTTGACATGTCCCAAACCCGCACAGATTTGTCATCTGAACCCGATGCAAGGCGAGTTCCGTCGCTTGAGAATGCAATTGACTGCACAAGATCTGTGTGACCATCCAGTGCATTCTGCACCTGGCCTGTTGACATGTCACACGTCTGTACAGAATGGTCATTTGAGCTGGAGGCAATGTGAGTGCCATGCCGTGAGAATGCATGTGAGCCAAACCCCCCAGTGCGACCCTCCTGCATACTCTGCACCTTGCCTGTTGATACATCCCACACCCGGATGGAATTGTCTTCCGAGCCTGAGACAATGCGAGCTCCATCGCTCGAGAATGCAGCTGACCACACCCGACTTTTGTGACCCTCCAGCACACTCTGCACCTTGCCTGTCGTCACGTCCCACAGCCGCACAGATTTGTCGTCTGAGCCTGAAGCAATGCGAGTGCCATCGCTCGAGAATGCGACTGAATTAACTCCTCCAGTGTGATCCTCCAGGATGCTCTGCATCATGCCTGTTGACATGTCCCAAACTCGCACAGATTTGTCGTCCGAACCCGACGCGATGCGAGTTCCATCGCTCGAGAATACAACTGACCACACTGTCAATGTGTGACCCTCCAGCACGCTCTGCACCTTGCCTGTTGATATGTCCCATACCCGCACAGATTTGTCGTCCGAGCCAGAGGCAAGGCGAGTGCCATCACTCGAGAATGCGACTGAGTTAACCTCCCCAGTGTGATCCTTCAGGATGCTCTGCACCATGCCTGTTGACATGTCCCAAAGTCGCACAGATCTGTCGCCTGAAGCCGACGCGATGCGAGTTCCATCGCTTGAGAATGCAACCGACCGCACCCAATCTGTGTGGCCCTCCAGGACAATCCGCACCTTTCCTGTTGCCATGTCCCACACCCGCACGGATTTGTCGTCTGAACCGGAGGCAATGAGAGTGCCGTCGCTTGAGAATGCAACTGAAAGTACGGTCCCAATGTGACCCTCCAACACACTCTGCACCTGGCCTGTTGTCGCATCCCATACTCGGACCATATTGTCACTCGAACCAGAGGCAATCCATCTGCCATCCCCTGAGCATGCAACAGCACATACTGTGCTCCCCACCTCCAGGCTCATCAACGGGGAATTTGGTTGCGCACCATTTGTGAAAACACCGGGAATTCGAGGGAAGTGGGCCCTCCACGCCCGAACGGGCTCCACACCTCGTGGCCAAGTTGCTAGGGAAGAAATGTAAAGGTGGGGAGTTGACGACGATGCTGGACTCCCGCTGAAATATAGCGCGAACGATGCAGCCTCAGACAATTGTCGTGCTAGGCTCAATTGGTACTGCAAAAATGAGTATACCACACCGATATGAACCGACTTGGTTAACAATGCTCACCTTGGATGCCCAGTTACTCACTGCTCTCAAAATTGGATCGCAGAAACCACGAACATTGAGGAGGTTCATCGCCTCAATCCAGAATAGGACACGAAGCTGAAGGAAATCCTCCAGGATGGCAAGAACGGGATCGGGATTGGACGTGGTTGGCACCATGAGGGAGAGATGGTCACTCCAGTTCCGGCTGGAATAGCTCAGCGTCGGAGAGATGCTTTTCTCAACCCGACTCAGCAGCTCCTGATCATCGGAGTCGAATATGAACGACGAGGGTATACTGGCAATGTTGAATTTCAGGCCACCATTCATGACTCGGAAGCAGGACTCGGTGAGAAGTCGATGGTGAGCAGCTTGATTACACCAATATTCCTTCGAGCGATGCTCGTCGACAAGGAAATCGGAAAAGGATTTGTGATACGAGAGGACGTGCTGGTTGTGGTCGGTGTAGAGGACGGCATATAGAAGGGACAGGACCCCATTGGCCATGTCGGTGTCAATCTCGTCACGATCCTCAGACACAAGGAGCGCGGCAACGGTGGATGTAGATGTACGATTTAGGGTGCAGAGAAATGTGTGAAGGATGAAAAGACGATTCGCAAAAGCGTCGCCTCGGAAACACGCGAAGAGGTCGGAAAGGATTTGAAGATATAATTTGTCAAGTAGCTCGGTCGCATCCAGGGCGGTTTGCCGGGCAGTCGTGTCGGAAAGGTACATTCCAATGAATTTCTCCTGCTCCCGTCGTGTGCGGTTCATGAAGTATCTCACCAGGGTAGCGGCGGAAATGAACAAGCCACTTGCGAACGACAGGAGTTTGTCCATTTCGATACGTCCCACGAAGTGGGGAAGGCTGACCTCCAGATACATCTTGATGTCGGCATGGACCTCTTCCTTCTCCACATCTTGGAGTCGGTAGAGCTGCTTTCGCTTGAAAGACTCGACACGGGAAACGAGATCTGGGTCTGACCGACTGGTGACGAAAAATTTGAGGCCGGGTAATCCGTCTTCGTTGATGACGTCGAGTAGGGCGCGCAGGAAGTCCGAACCACCTTGCTGATCTATCTCGTCGAGAGCGTCGATGACGATCAGATATCGGCGTGGGCTGGATGTATCAGGAACGGGTTCTGATTTGCCCCATGGTCCGACAAGAAGGTCTTTCAGCTGAGCACGAGGTCCCTGGTGAACGGTGTCGAATTTGCCCGAATGACGGAGCGACTCCGCGAACGCTTTGCATTTGAGAGAGAGATGATACACGATCGTGCGGATGATGTGAGACGCGCCTCTTGTTTCGTCAAACTGCCTCGAGCAGAAGAAGTTTCCTCCGAGAGTGATCGTATCGTCGGTATCGGAGGTCAACTCGAAGCGGCGGGCGACCGTGTAGGCGATGGAGCTCTTCCCCGAGCCGGCGGGACCAAACAGCCAGTAAATGCCCTGGCTTTCCGGTGATGTGTCATTGGCCCATTTGACGATAGTTTTGCGGATACGATCGCGAGTTCCGGGAGAGCAGACGGTGCGACGAAGGCCCTCCTCGCTGCCGGCGACGTAGTATTTATGATCTGCCTTGTAAGAGACTTTGAGGTGATCCGCGAGAAATTGCTATTTGGGAGATCAGCTCGGAATGTGTTTCGGAAGTGATGAATGACAAACCTTGAGATCGTTCTCGATGACCTGCACCATCTTGAAGACAGCAATGTCGGTGCCCAGCTAATGATTGAGGTGAGACGCAGTAAATGAACACCAACGATGATACGCACCTGGAACAGCTTCCTGGCCTCATTGACCCGCTCGAGAATCTCCGCGATTCGGTTCTTCTCGTCTTCGTGATCCGCAACCTTCCTAATCACCGACTCCTTATGAAGCTGGAACAACTTGGCTAATTCATCCTCCAACGTCCTAACGATTGTGTCCTGTCAGTTCACTATCATAGAGACGGTTTAGCGGTGTCCTACTTCTTGAATTGTTTCATCCATGGATTTTTTTCTTCGTCATAAGTCCTGGGGTCGTCCAGCGCTTTCTCCAATATCGCCAGCTGGGCGCCTGTCGATGCTATCCGCCGTTCGACAGCATCCATGTTCTCTTTGACGGCCTTATATGAATGTCAGCTACCGAAGGAGAACGAAGGACGGGCACAAACGTCTTTAATCTGGATGATCGCCTTTGCAAGACCCAGAGCCACCTTCACTGGATTTCCGTCGACGATCTCAGGCAGTTTCTTCATGAGCATCTGCGTGAAGCGCAGAGTAACTTTGAGCGCATCCTTAGCCGGAGATATAGTGGGCGACGCCGCCGCTGGCGATGAGTCGACTGCCGCTTCAGAAGGCTTGCTGGTGAGCTCTGATGGGATTTAAGCGCCCGTTATCTGAAGATATCGCGTCGTCTCTCACCTTCCGCTCGAGTCGTAGAGGGGATCTGAGCCACATTTTGAGGATTTGAGGAATTATCTTCGTTTTTTCAGGACCGTCAGTCCTAACAGTGCAACCGATCTTCCAACTGAAGCTCACCTTGTTCTTGATTCGTTGATGACCCGTTATTCGATTGAGTTGGCATCTGGGCTGCTGCGCGATCTGCCTCCTGGGCTGAGGTGCGGTCTGCGGTGGGCAAAGAGTCAGCTCCTGGATGTATCAAAGAACACACAGAGGAGACGATACCATGAGGAACCGATGCCGTTTCTCCACCAGTACTCTCATGGGAAGATGCCGGAGGCAGGGGTGAAGTCGACCGACTCTGCGGAGCGCTCCGCGACCCAGGTCTGAGCCGATCCTTCATGCGACTAAGAAAGCCTTTACGGCCTCTGGAGCTTCGTGGACGTTCGTCACTCATTTCGATGATGAGAAGAGAAGACAAGCGAGATGTGAGGCTGGCTCATACCGCCCACACAGCCTCCGAGTCGCATGTCAGGCTGAGTTCGAAACGCCCAAAGCCACCGAAGCACAGCGACATATTGGGACAGCGACTCGGAGCGCCCGTGTTCTGATACCGGACTGTGGTATACGAGCAGTGGGTCATACGTGATTTTAACCTCTCCCTAGCGATAAGGTCACGGAAAGTCAGAGTATGCTTGCACGGCTCACTGGAAGACTGGATTCAGCAGAAATACCAACAAAGAGAAAACGGGTGAATCGAAAAGAGGTCGAGATAGAGAACCCGAACTCGAAGATTGTAATATCAGAACGTCATAAGTACACGGATAAAGAGAGAGCCATGAACGACACACGATATGGTGTCCTATAATGGCACATCTACGTTGAACCCTCCTCCGTTTCCAATTAGAACACGACCTTCGAGAGCCTTCACTAGCCATGATCGGCTCTGAGTACAGGCTACGCGTTACGGGTGTCGTAGTCGGCGGCGGGTGGTAGACAGAGGGCAGCTGCTGCACTGAGTCCGAATCGAAAAGCGCGTGAGTTAGACAGCCGACGATAAGCAACGAGAGGTAAAAAGAGAATAAGAGAAGAGCCGGGAACTAAAATAAAGAGCTACACCGAGAATGGCGAAATAAGGGGCGAGATCCAGAGCGGAGTCGATGACGAACCAGAGAGAAAACACATCGAAGGAGCCAGAAAAATCGGAAAGAAAGGAATGGGGAAACGAAAAGCGAGGGAAGGAAGATCTAGAAAAGACTGAAACGAGGACTCAACACTGACTTCTGTATTGCCGCTTTAGCGNTTTTTTTGCCTCCTCCACGAAATAGTGTCTAGCAACGACTCGAGGAATCAGAGGGACTCGAGATGACGAGATGGGATGTTGATAAGGTGGGGGACTCGGCTCAGCCGAGTTGATACCGGGAGGAGGAGGGTATTGGGGCCATGAAGGCGAAACCAGCATAGGGACACCGGTACACAATCAGGGAGGAGGGTAACCAACGAGACGAACACCTCCTGGATCCCTGGCCCCCATGTCGTCTTCCTGTCGTCATCCTGCTCGCCAATCACGCTGCGTCTTCTTCGACGCCCTGATCGCCGTACGCCGGGGATAACTGCTTTGTTATCTTCCTATGTTAGCACGTCGCTATCTACGTTTCAAGCCGCAAGCACTGTTGCGGACTAGCGATCGATGGAGCGCACTCACAGTTTCTCCGCACACCTCTACTCCGCTTCCACTAACCGCAATGCATTCCGGGATTTCTCTCAAGCTTCAGAGGTCGTCGAGCAAGGCATCGCTCAGGTCTTGATCCTTCGTAGGGAGGGCCTCGCCCCTGTCGAGCGGGTTAAGCGCGTTCCAATAGTTGTCGAAGTGCTAGGAGGTGGGGTGGTGCCAGGGTGGAGAGGGGAACGTGGGTAGTGTCTAGGCCCCAATGATCGCTGGACGTCAGTTCAATTTTTGGAGGTTGTTCACAGGCCAATCGTCGAGCCAGGGTCGGAATTTGATATGCTACGATTAGCGGACGACATCGACGAGAGCATGGAGATCTGCGCACACCTGTCCTCCTCATGATGAGACCTGGCGATTCGCTTCAACTACAGGGCGCTCAGCAGGAGAATGGGAAGGAAACCAGACCCCGGCCACGACGGAGCAGCCGACTGGTTATTTGGTCGGTGTTCAAAACAGCAGATGATTGCCGGGATTTGGGATCAACACTGTTGCCTTCATCTCGTCGCCCAACGCCCTGCACTAGATTGACTGCATGCAGTGAGGCCTGTAGATTAGGTTTCACGACTTCAGGATCAGATAAGTTGCATCTCTCATGTGCTATGCGGTGTGAGTCAGTCGCAAATGACAGTGTCGTCCAAGCTACCTCCTCATATCACCAAAGCAGATTAGCGACTCTCAGCATCCAATGCTACGCTTTAGATTTGATCTCTCCCCCATCTACCGGTTCTGACAGGTCCAATTTATAAACTCTTCATTGCAATGGCTGCCCAAGTGGGGCTCTCTCCGCTACAGAACTCTACGACGTCGAGTTCTATCTATTCGCCGCTCGTTTTCCCGATGATTCCGACCAAGGTGAGATTCACTCATCCACTCATCATTATTATTTTTGGCCCATTTGGGCCTACTCCCACCAACCGCGAAATCAGAGCTTGACGACAGACAACGCTGCACGCAGCATGGTGTCCGCCACGTATCGTTAACCCTCTCAATTATTGAGCACACTGGGAGAGAAAGCCCAGGTAATCCAACCACTCCTCCCAGAGTAATAACACGTATCACGTACCAGGCAAGTTTATTCTTCAACCACTGCCTCGCATTGCCCTACAGCAGACAACTCACAGTCATTCTTTATGTTTTGTTATCATAGGATCTACTTTGAACGTGGGGTGAAGACAGGACAGCTGGTGGCTACTGTCCCTGGTCAACGCTAAGTACAAGAGCGAATTCTGAGTCCAAAGATCCCGTTGTTTGAGTAGCGGGGATTCGAACGTAGTATATTATGACGCCAAGATGTCTTCTTCTCTCTGTTTGTCTCTTGGTCTTTTTCGCTTCTTCTCAGGACATCGGTCCAACCAACTCTGGTTGGCTCACCAAAAAGAAGTCCTGCACGTCGGTTGTGGACCTCGGTACTCAGAAATCCCGGAGCACACTCCGACACACCACACAGCATCGCACGGCACCGCACTCATTCGATTTCTTCAGTCGGCCGACGCTTCCGTGTTCATATCAAGTTCAAAGTCCTCAAGGCCGCTGGAGCAACCACTTCTACATTCGAGAAGATGCATGAGGTTACGAAGGAAGATGTAGTCGTCTATTGGAGAGTCAACGTGCTCGAGAATGATGCTGGTGTGTTGTAATCTTCAGTTCTGTGCCAGTTCAGGTTACCGAATTTGGTGATGTAGGTCATAGGATCATTGGTGACATAGAGGAGAGCACGCAAGTCAAGTCCAGAGAATCCAAAAGTTCTGATTTTCGTCTTATTAAGCTCGGAAGAGACTTTTGATCAACTCAAGTGAGTCGGCTTACAATTTCCTATCGACCGTCCTTATACCGGAATCATAGTACGAACATCTTTGGGGCCTTGAACGTTGTTTGAGCGAGGCAGAAGAGGAACAAGATTGTCATGCGGACGGGTTCTACCATGGCATGGCAGCAAGCATACTGTACTTGTCTTCTACCGTTATCCCTCAGTCTCGTAAAACTCGAAGACCTTTCCCCTACGATGAACTGTACTCCTTGACTAAATGGGTGTGTGTGTGTGTAAGTTTCCAAGGTCGGTCTGCCATCACTGACACCAACCCCCAAGCCGATCATTCTCAATCCAAGAAATGGGGTCGGCCCTGAACTATATTTAGCTTTTAATCGGTCACGGATCGGCTTTGGAGCTGGCCAATCCTCTCAGTCCTTGAAATCAAGTGTCCAGACAACCCTTCACTTGCCATCTCCTACAATCTCGACGCCACATCCCAGGATCCGAGTATGGGTGACGCACTCGAAGACCCCGGCGAAGTTCGTTGAACAATGACAGTGTATATCCGTATCCAAAAATTAACTGGCGTAGATTGGTGCTATCAATAGATTGGTGTGCATCTATTCTTGTCGAGAGAAAAGGCCGCCAACTTGATACCTTGAGATATGAGCGCGATGTGTGTTCTCGTTCTATTTTAAAGACCATCTCCCCATGGTGGGCTATGCTCCGCAGCTAGTTGGGCGCTTAGACGTAAATGGCGAGTAAAAACGTTCGTCGTCTGTCCCCATTTTTCTCGCCTTCACG
This sequence comes from Candolleomyces aberdarensis, assembly GCA_004126415.1. Taxonomy (NCBI): domain Eukaryota; kingdom Fungi; phylum Basidiomycota; class Agaricomycetes; order Agaricales; family Psathyrellaceae; genus Candolleomyces; species Candolleomyces aberdarensis. The sequence continues at coordinate 11,704 of SDEE01000065.1, forward strand.
TTATCACCTCGAGTCCTCATACCCTTCTTGATCTCTGGCTGAGGGAAATCGAAGCACACCTCGGATACTCCAACTGTATAAGTCTTTTCAACGACCAATCGCCAACACTGGCTTGAGGAAACGCATATGTGTCGATTGTTTTGCTTTTGCCTACTCACTCGGCGGTTTCGCTCATTGTCAATCGCATCTCCGTTGACGACTGAATGGGACTGTTGGTATTGGGATGTATAAATTTCACACCCTTCGTTCTTAAACCCATGTCTCCCTCATTCCCTGTACGCATCGATCTCGGGCTGCCTTGATCACGTTTTGGTTCCCATTTTAAATCGACCTTGTCCCATGACGCAACTAGAACTCAATGTTGTTCTGGAACTGATGTATACAACGGATTCGTGCTGTGAACGGTATTTTTGCATGATCACATTGTGTTAAGCCCTCAAAATTAGCAATGACTCAGCCTGGGGTGATTAAAAAACACCAAAATTCGGGGGTTCTTTTCATTTATAGGCTGTACCCCACGCTGTGGTAGAGCACAATCCTGCGATGTTGTCGGCTTTAGAGAAATAAATGGACTGCCCTACAGTTTGGTAGCCTGAATTCCGTTATAGAGCATCCATTCAAATAGAAGCTTCAGAGAGATAACCCTCTATCTACAGCATTCCAGGTCTTCATTTCTCCCGCAAAACACCGCACCTCCGCATTGCCCTCCCACGCTCAGAGAGTAAGGTAGCTAGCTTTGTATAGATCTTATGCATTCGTTCTCACTTCCACGGATACGGTGATTGCTTCAAATCTTCAGACTCTTCATCAGCAATGTCTGAGTCGCGGCCTTCGTTTCCAACAGATGCTGAGGCTCAGACTCCCTCGCCTGCAGGTAACTGACCTTGGCTTTATTACGGCTAGTGACTCACAATCAGGCTCAGTGGCACATCCCACAGATTTCATGAAGCAGGTGCGAGCCGAATCAATTTATCAAAATGCTTCAGTTGTGGTGAGTTGCGATGATATTGCATAGGTCCCTGGACGGAGTTAATTGATGATTGCTTCTGTTCACCAGTCGGGACTTGCTGCTGCTGTCGCGGCCCAGTTACACTCCTTCTTCAATGACGGTAACAACTATCCTCGGACAAATGGAAGCGCCGACTGCAACGACTTTGACGGCAACTGCGCCCAGTCATTCTACATTGCGTTTTCATGTTATTTCGCACTGGTCTTTAACATGGCGGCTGCTGTGAACGCATTCATTGTCATGGATTGGCGAAGGCAGACGGATGAAGGAATCTCGGGAGCCGGCATCACCCGAAGTTTGAGACGAAGGTTTTTGAAGAAGTTTCTTCCAATCGCCCACGTCATGTGTATGGGAAAACTTTCCTTAGATTACGGAAAGTGTGCTGACCTCGTTCGCGTCTCAGGGTTCGTTTCTTTCTATGCTGGACTCATCTTTATCATTGCTCCCATCACCGCATACGTGCTAGCTGAGGGAATACCCCTCATTAAATCGTTATTTGTCACATATACTGTCATCTTCTTCCTTCTATTCCTCATTCACATCGTTACAGAGTTAGCTCGTTTATTTCATGCTCTTTTCCGGGTGCTATCTCAGAAGAGCTAAATTATGAAGCCCACATGGCTGACCTATGCAAGACATATACTACTAGTCAGACAGCAACCACAATGAACCCACCCACACGTCTCTCCTTATGTGATTCTACCCATGTCTCTTATAATCAGTACTGTGAGGCACTTGGTCGACGATCGTCACATAGTCCAGTTCCCAAGTAGGAACTTCCTTCTGATTTGAATTATCCTCTATCCTATCCTACATGTTTATGTTAAGACTCGTACGAATTGTCTGATCTAGAAAACGACCAATGCTTTGGTGGTTGAGCTTATTTTACCACCACGAATATTCGCTAGTCGCTTCAGATCCACCCTTCTTAAGGTCTGTCACAGCTGTCAGTGTCAGCGACGGCCTGAGTTCTTCTGTCCCTCAATACGACTTCTGTATTGCTTCGTCGCAGTAGCTGGGCTCCTCAAAACTCACAATTGATACTCCACGATCTCACATTCTTCAGTGCCAAGATGGCAAGCACGAGGATGCCTTGAAGGCTTGAGCTTCCCTAGGTCTGACCATCGGTCTCTCAGTCTCTCTTCGAGACACCTGAGCACGTTCTCGTGGAGTGCACGCACCTACCAGACATAGTCAGCCTTAGGCGTGCCTTTATGAAAGATCTTACGGAGACGTGCGATGCTACGATGCTAAACCTCATCCGAGTCGCAAGCGGTCAGAATTTAGTCGAACAGCTCAAGATTCTCATACATAGAGCGGATAGTATAAGAGTAGTAGTTAAATAACTAAAATATGTTTACGGGGCCCTCTATTTGGTGGACAAGTACTCCCTGTATTGATCAACAGCTGGGCATAGATACAGGATGGGTGCCCAGCAAAGTGCGAAACAGAGGAGGGGCAACAGAGTCCACTACAAAACTACTTGACGGAATTCCTCGCTCCACCAGCTTCTGCAGGAAGAACATCTGGGAGAGGTCTAGGTTGAGTCCCCACGCATTCAACCTGGGTATTGGTGGTGAGCTCATAGGTCTTCTCCGACCTTTGAACTCACTCACACGCACACGCCTCGTTGTATCTCACGCCAAATGGATGTCAATAATTGACTGGCCTTCATCTTGAGCATCACGAGGTCACTACAATACTGATTACCTTGACACTACCTATTGAAGCAGCGATCACTGCGAGCCTCGTTGTTTCTCGGTCACCCAATACGCAGCTCCGGCAGTGAGAGAATACTGAAATAGACGTCAACATTCACTGCACTTCATCTCCCGCGTTACTACAATACTGGTTATCTTGACAATGTGTACCGACGCAGTCATCATACGTTGCCCCGTTGTGTTGCAACTCCCCAATGCGCACCTCCATTGGTTGAGTCCTACTTTTCAATGGGCGTCAATTGCCAGCTCGCGATATTTGGTCTGCCATCCATGCAGCTCTGAGCAAGAGGGGATGCTTGATTGTAGCTTCATGCGGCTCGGGCCTCAGAACGATGTCATATGGGAGGCTCCTACCGTTCCGGAAAGCCGCACTTGCCTTGCTTCCACAAATTCAAACAGATAGCTGTCACAACCAATGCGGTTCTCCAAGTCCACCCTGGTCTCACTCCCGGCCAGCTACATGCTCTTCATTGCCCTTTCCGCTGCAGGCTGTTTCCTGTAAGACACTGCTCTCACCCGCGGCCGAATCGCTTACCGTCGTCTAGATGACCTCCACCCTCTACCTCATCTACTCAAGACAACTCATTCCACTCCGTGGGCACCGTTCTTGCAGGTGCAGCGTTCAGTATGTCAACACCAACTCAGGCTTGAGTACTCGTTAAAGCTGGTGTGAATATGCATAATAACGAGGAAGACGTCGAAGTCATTCCTCCCTCGATTTGTTAGAGTGGTGCCAGGATCTGAGGTGCTGTGTGTGAGTTTGGAAAGAGGGAGGGCTAAGGGTAAACAATTATACTCAAGATCGATCAGAAGTTTGTCCAGGTCAATGTAATAGAGAGCTATTCGGGGTTTAAAATACTGTAACTCAGAGAAGCCGCCACTTTCGACTGCGAATGCTGGCTCTTTGGGACTTGAGAAAGACAGTGGCAAAGAAAAAAATGAGGATTGTCCGCAACCTTAAGCTCAGCAGATTACCTCGACGCGTGCATGAGATTGTACGGTGCCATTGGATCATTGTATGAGCATGAAGACATTCCGAATCGCTAGCAGAAACTGAAAGCCTCCAGTGAAAAGTCATAGAAAGGAGGGGGCGAGGAAAGCACGTCTTTTCATCACAACTTCCGACCCAATGGCCCCCAGGCCCCTCCTCCAACGCACCGAGGTCACGCAGTAGCCAGCTCCTCCACTATGCACATCCATCAGCGACTCATATACGCTGAACCCAATGTCTTGGCCTTCGACCCAAGCAGCTCAATGCTTGAAATGGCTGCATATTGGTGGCTCAGACTGGCAGTGATCGACGGTTAGGTTAATAGTAGGAGCTCGGAGCTCCAGTCGCATTTGACTTTGTCTATGCCGCGCAGCCGAGTTCGGACCTTTCGGCCGACAATGACCGAGGTTCGGCACACTCATCCTCTCCTCTCGCTGCCTCTACTCATGTTGTTCGATAACCTCGTTTCCCTTCACTCTGCCCCCTGGTCGCTACGTGCTGTAATAGCTACGTGATTTGTGGCAAAAACCAAGCTCTCAGCCACGCGAACGTGTTTGAGTCAGGATTTCGGAAGTCAAGCCCTTCACTAGCGGACTTTGAATCGGTCGGTATATGCGCTAGGGTCGAGTGCGGCGCCATACCTGAGTAAGATTTGAAGTAAGATCGTCCTGCCAATGTCCCTCCACATCATTTATCCGTGTCTCTCCACGCCCTTTTTGAGCGACCAACATTCCCCACAGTCGTCCTCCTTGTTTTCAACTGCCGTCTGTCAGCGCTTAGGCGCGACCTCATCGCTCCTGCCCACTGTCGCCCTCTTCTGCGCCTTAGGACGGAGTCCACTCGATATTGCTGGGCGTATTTATATTGGAATCTCGGTGCGTTTCTCTCCCTCTGTCGATGAGCTACCTCAGTATAATTGAAATTGTGTGATGCAGCAATTTGTAGTTCATCCGTGTACGCTCCCGGCGCCACGCCGGGGTTGGCCCTCCGAGTCTACCTTCCCTGGACCTACAGTCGCGCTAAAGTGGGGAACTGCATTGCTGTGAGGTCACCAGTGGCAATACTCATCAGCCTTTGTAGAATCAAGCCACGCCCAGGTAAGCACCAAGCAACCATAGCTTCACCCAGTTAACTGACATCAGGCGAACCGTTCAAGGACCCAGATGCTGCCTTATTCTATCCTCCAGTTCTGATATGCGATTTCTACGCGTTTTTACCAGCTCACTATCCTCCGCAAGATACGTAGGTTTGCTAGCTGCTGGTCGCGAGTGAGCGCTGGCGAGGGTCGACTCCACTGTCGCCACCCGATATTCTGTCGCTGGGACGTTGCGCCACCTCACTTTCGGCAAACACATGCATCAATAGTCTTATCCTGATCAATATGAAATGTGTCGTTGGAGCCTTCGGCCCCCCTAACTGTGACGTCGGCCAAGCCTGCCCAATCCAGGCGCCAAGCCAGAGAAGACTCAATGTTCACAGGTGCCCACTCCAAAGATCTTCTCAAAACGTTCTTCCCATACACTCCATTACAAACCCTTTCAACGGGCGCTCAGAAGTCCACCATATACGTCCATGAAGACGCTTCTCAACCCCTTCGCTTTCAAATCAGTCGATATAAAACACTATCGAGAACAGTTGAACGCCGGGAGGATGAGTAAGAGTGTGACTTCTTTTGTAGATCGCTGATCAAGTCTGGGAAATTTCAAGTATCAAGTCTTCGTCGTTCAAGTTGGATGGACATCGATTGGCCCGTGGCTCCACTATTTAACGGGCTCGCGATGAAGGTATAATCACTGAGAAAGAATAACATGTCTTCCTCGCCTCTCGTCTGGTTAATCACAGGAACCTCGTACGCCTGCTTCATCACCGGCGACCCTCGTAATACGACATTTGCTAAAGGTATATTTGTAGGTCTGGTATCGGCCGCGATCTAGCCCTTGCTGCCTTATCTCGCGGCGATAAAGTCATCGCCACAGCGAGGGGCCGGACCGTGTCTAAGCTCGATGACCTCAAGAGCGCTGGTGCAGCGACTTTAGAGCTTGATGTCACTTCCCCACTCGAGAAGCTGCATCAAGCTGCAAAAGAAGCTGTGGGTATCTATGGGAGAGTGGACGTGCTTGTGAACAACGCTGGTAAGTTTCATTCTTCACTGTGTGAGTCCATGTCACTGATATCCAAGCTAGGAAATATGCTTGTCGGTGCGTTAGAGGAGACGACGTAAGTAAAGTCTGGCACTTGAAAATTCTGATCTGATTGTCTGTTTCTTAGCCCTGAGGAAACTCTTAACCAGTTCAAGTTCGTCCTTTGCTATCTCCTCATTGAGTATGACACTAAAGAATCCATAGTACGAACGTCTTCGGAGCCTTGAACGTCGCTCGAGCCTTCCTTCCCTATATGCGGGAGAAGAAAAGTGGAATTATCATGTGGATGGGTTCTATTGTCGCATGGGAGTGAGTACAGGATAAACCTATTTTGACAGCGCATTTTCCTCAATGCTCATATTACTCGAAGGTCGTTCCCCTACGGTGGGCTATACTCGGCAACCAAATGGGCACTCAGAGGTACAGAGCAAATGGCTTTCGCGTTCCTTCATCGGACTTTGCTAAATCGGTTGATCAATAGGGATCTCCGAGACTTTGAACGATGAGATTTCGCCTCTTGGTTTGAAGAGTGTGTGCCTAGATTTTGGGTACTTCAGGACAGCCTTCCTTGGAGATGGCCAGCGAGGACCTCCCGTTTCTCGCATTCCGGACTATCAACCATTGACTGATAGTGTCGAAGCACGTTTCCAAGGTGCGTTCTCATGACGATTGTCTGTCCACAGTGGTGCTACAGATATTGAGCTTCACTATTTGCAGCCTACAACGGGAAACAACCTGGTAACCCCGTAATCGGTGTCAAGCTTCTGGTTGATCTCGCCCATGGAAGCGGACCTTTCGAAGGCAAAGCTTTCCCTACCACTATCAACCTTGGGTCGGACTCGTATTCTGCGGCGAAAAAGGCTTCGGAGAACGCCCTCGCCCGTCTCGAAGAATGGAAAGCTGTGTCCTATAGCACGGATTTTGAGAAATGAAAGCAAATTCCGCATTGGTCCTAGTATACTGTAACTTTGTACTCGTCGTCCCATCTATGTCCTCTGGTGTCGACCAGTTTTATTCTGTTTTCTCTTTGGAGGCCTTCTCTTTGACCAGTTCTTTCCATATCTTTTCTTTCTACATTCAGAGTCCGTATGTTCGTATAGGAACGGCACCAGGTCCCAACTAGGAAAGGCGGCTATCCACTCCTACTCGGCCGACTATTCTGTAACGTCTTTTTTTGCTCTTCCGTCGACCTCTGTATGTATTCGTCATCACGCACAGGATGTTTCCTACAGGTCCTATAACAAACTAACATTCTAGTGCACCCCAATTGCGTGGATGAGATGGACGAAATATGAGGTCCAAGTTGCAAGCCAGCATGATTCAGACACGTCAAAGAGCTCATCTACCAATATAGCACTAGCTACATGATGCCTTCAAGCCCCTATCTTCGGACTAGACTTAAAATTTATCGTATTCATAGGGAATCAACGTTCCAAAGACAAGCCTTTGTATATCCGTAAAGATATATCCTCAATCTGTTTACTTCAGTTTACTTCTTGGCACCTCTCTTCGACTGATCTTTCCAAGTTTGCTCCTTCTTGGTTTCTTCCGCTGAGCCATGTCTCTTGTACTCGCATGTAGTCCAGAGCGTCCAGGCATTGTATCTGAACTCCTAAAAACGCGGGGTAAATATGGAGCTGGAAATCACATGTAGCTATTGCAACTTGACGCAAATCGACCTTTCTTCGATATTACTGGAGGAGATTACTCTTTCAAATTTCAACCCCAGGATCTGGCTACACATGAGCTCTCAAGGGACCCGTAGTCGCGGAAACGACCCGAAAGCAAACCTGCTGCTCCTCGAATATAATGGACTTCAAACGGTTATTCCTCGCCCACAGGGGTACCAGATAGCCACTATTTTCAATAATATGCTCATCGAATGCTCAGACATTCTGTCTAGGATTTGCGACCCTCTCTACGTCGCTACCTCCCTGGTATTCCGGATGGCCACGACGACTTCGCCCTCGGGAGCTTGCAATGTCCCCCCGGTAAATGGGTCATCATCTCAAAAGACGTGGTCCCACTCGTCCAAACAGTCAAGGTTACACCATGCGGTCGTAGCCCGCCTGGCGAACAAGGTGCTACCTCTCAAACGTCTCAGAACGTCTCCAAGCGTAAACGAAGCCGGCAAGACTCCGACTCCGACCCTATCACGTCCGTGTTCGAACGTCGGCCAGTAGGACCATCCGCGTCTCATGCTCGCCTTCCGACACCGTCGCCAATTTCAAAGCAAAGGTTCAAGACCAAGAAGGGGGACCACCGAGCCAGCAAAGGCTCCTGTACGGTGAGCAGGAGACGGACGAGAATTATACGTTGAACGACTATGATGTTCAGACGGGTGCGACGTTCCACATTCTCCTCAAGCTCGTAGGAGGCAAACCAGTTATCTACCTCTATCCGCCCACTGCCACCCGTGTCTCCACAAAGCTGTCGCTTGTCCTTGGGTGGGAGTTTTTGGCTATCTACCCCGTTGTTCCCGCGAAAACTAGGCCTCAGAGTCAGTAGCTCGAATGAGTAGTGGACGTCTCGCCTAATGGTCCTTTGAAAGAGGTCAATACAGGTCTCGAGGTCTCTTTTGTGTACTGGGAAGCAGAGTGAGTCCCATTTTTACCCTTGGAAATTAACCGTCAGTCTAACTTTCCATGAAGGACGAATGCGCACAATTTGTTATCCCCACCTGCCTCGCCTTTGCTCCCCAAGGCTGTCACAGAAATCTTCATCCCGAACCGTGCCACTCTCGATACCACAAACTCCGTTTTGGTCGAAGTAGGGAAGATCACCCCATATCTCGACAGTGCGTTGGAAGTCCTCGGTCTTCACGTCGAGGCGCGAACATCGTTTATCACGTATGTACAGTCAACACCGCCCTAACGCATACCCGTGAAAAGGCATAACCTCCCGTAAGGGATAAGGTGGGCCCTTTCCCAAGTTTGTTTGCAGGGAATCCAGCAGCTTATGGCATACAACCGCTATACCGCATAGGGCATAGGGTCGGAGGCCAAAAAGGCATAGGCCATTTTGACCGCTAGGGACTTTCTGGGATGGCTGTATGGCGTCCGATTAAGAGCAAAAGCATAGTACGAGCTAATGGTTGAACGTTTATCTACATACTACGCTGTATGGGGGATCACAAGACCTGGCAGGTGAATCACTTGAACTTCAAAAGCTGTACACCCACCAATTAAAAGCTTGCCTCAGCAGGTTTGCAAGGGACGTATGGGCAGAGGCAAAGTCTATGAAGGATACTGTTATTACCAATTAATTTTTGAAGGCTTCTTGAATTTCGACTGGTCGGCGTTGCAATTTCTTGAGAACGAGGCGATATTTACAGTGGTGGGAAATTACAGCTTTGTTGGGCGAACCCGTCGTAGGACATACCCTCCAGTAAGGCATACCCTGGGGCCTTTCCCAAGGGGTATGCGTTAGGGCGGTGTTGACTGTACTTGATGTTGGCATCCTTCGCTCTTTACTAACGGAAACCGTGAACGAAACGACGCCAGATACTGGCTTCCCTCAATTCTCAAGCACAAGTATGTGGTCCTCCGGTTCCTTCCGCAATCTACCTACGAACGAGTTGCACCGCTTCATCTTGAGCCGGCACCGGATGTTGTCGCTCGCGTTTTCATGCTCTTCCAAGGTGTTTACGAGGACCATCTAGGGCTCTGGGAGGAAGCGAGTGAGAGGAAGAATAACCCCGTCGAGTTTGGAAGGATGTGGTTGGTGTTGACGCGGATAGGCATCAGGATGCGAGCCTGTTTAGAGCAATTGAATGGGGTGGCATGGAAGTTTGGTAAATTGTAGCGAGCAGCGTGGTTTACACTTGGAAAGCGACCGCACAATTTTAATATACCCTTATGTGTTACTCATCCTTTCTGACGTGCTTCAACCTCCCAAGGCGTCTTATATATCCCCAAGTCGATTATCATATAGAACAGTGCGAGTGGAGATTTGCCACCTTGTTTGGGAGATGCCAAGCTCCATTCTTCGAGGTCCATTCGAGCTATATTGGTCGGGCGGGTCAGTTGATGGTATCGCTGACTGGGACGGGTCGCACAAGGAATTCCTACCGTGCGGTTCCCGCCAACATTAGTTGTGGTAGGTGGGGCATATGCGTAAACGTCAACGCCCTCCGATTTCATTCTTTCATTCACGCATCGACAACTAATACAATTTGCCTTGTAAGAGGTGGTCCTCGGACACGAAGTATTGCTCCGCATGCCCCACTCCTCCTGCATGTGATCGTCTCCATCTGGTCGTGAAGGTCCCCCCCCCTAACCTTGCGAGTGCACTTCAACTTGCACGCTGTCACTTTCACCTCCTCTGCTCGCCTCTTGCACTTGGCACATTCAGATAACTAGGCGAAGTCAAGTCTCTTCCTATACCAACACGGCATTGAGTGTGGGAAGGTTGGGTGAAGATATTCGAATCCGCATCTCCGTTGCAAGAAGCTAATTAGTTGGTCGAATCAAGATCAACCAACGACTCTCATTCACCTATAGTCATGTAATCTACAATCGACCAGCCGCAAACATGACCGATAAACCCGAAATCCATTTTGGCTCTTCCTATCAAGATCACCATGGTTCGTCTGGCACGCCTTCCACATCGACAATGGCATTCCTATCTCTATTCACAAGAGAATAAATATAGTTGTATTGATCGCTGACCGATAGTTTTTGAGTATCGATCTCGATTTGTCCTTTGCTCCGATGCAGGTTGCGTGACAGGTCTATCAACAATGGTGATACTATTACTGACTTTGCAGTGTCCCGTGGGTCATTGGAGAGGTTCATCTCAGTACAGGAATCATAATTTCTCCGATTGCCCCTCCCCGTCCTTCGCAACAACACCTTCGATTATCCGCGACGAGTGTGAGGTTGACAAAGGTGAAGAAGCATCAAGCCACGCTGGCAACTTGAAACTTGTTGGTTCACCTTCCGCCTCGCGGTCCTGAGATTTAGCCATTTCGACTCGAGCTATCATCAGGATAAAAACAATGCCTAGAATTTGATGAGAGAGTGATCAAACAACGAGGTAGCTAGGAGGCTCACTGGCACTAGGTGCGAGAGTAGTCTGGAATATGACCATGGCACGGTGCCTCACGCGGAAAAGCACCACCAGAATTAGCATTTGAAGGGTGTATATCATAGCACTTTCTATGATGATGCGGATGATATAGATGAGAGTGATACCTGAGTAGGCCCGAACGCCTGACTTGAAGGACCGATGATGTTGCTCCCATATTTTGAATGCGATGAGCCCCGTCGTTAGTAGATTCTGTGCCAGGTGGAGAGGATAGCACATGTCAAGAAAGAGCAATACGGTCGGACGCAACGAGCTCTCCTCTGGGTGTAGGAACCAATATAGGTTAACGGTGTTTGTACCTAAACAGTGCATTGGTCAACATCGACAAAGCGTAGACATGCTGTTACTTACTTATACTGAGAAGGAGGATGATTGTTGGCACAAGGACGACTTTCCAGCTCTTTTGCCACACGATATAGCAACGGTAAATCTGGAGCACGGAAGTTTAAGACCATCAATCTGATCAAAGTCCTCCTGTAGCGTACCGCGAGCCAGTCGGCGATCCAGATAACGATGGACACCGTCACAACATGTATATACCGATCCCAGCGTGTAAGGTCCTGCAGAACAGCTATCGTATTCTTCCCCTGGGCGATGGCCCCAGTGAAGGCATACAGATGTGCATGAGCAGTAGCGACTGAGTTAGCGGATGGTCAGAACCGTAATTGTTAATGAGATCATGCCACCATGCACCTGCGTCAAGTGTAGTGAGTAAAAACATCACGCAAATTCCGCCAAGGAAGACCTATCGGTTTGTCAGTCTTGAATAAAGAAATGGGTCGTCGAGACCTTACCCTGGAGCTGAAGGTACGCCGCTTCCACGCGCCCAATAGAACACTGAAAGAGTTGATACAGAGGCATCCATAGGCCCCTATTATAATGCCACAAAATGTCTGGTGAGCGCTATCTTCATCTTGAACCCAAGTTGACTCGAAACTCACCGGTAATGACAGTCTGTCGTTGAAGCCCAAAATTTCAATCAGCTGGGATATTTAACAAGCCACCACCAAGTCGCACTGACGTCCAGCCAAAACGCAACCAGTGCATACACCCCCTCTTGACCGACCCCGGGGCTTTGCTGGTTGATCAGGCTCGACGCCATGGTCGAAGGGAAGGAAGGAAGAAATTGTGGGAGCGATTTCTGTCCTCAGAGAAAGTTATTATAAGAATATCCGAAATTGGATTGGTAGGGTCATCCACTCTCGCTGCCACGCTCATGGAATATATTTCCTGAAACCTTCAGGTGATGGTTGTCCGGTGTCGGCAGCGGGGGCGAGTCATAATTAGACTGATACACCGACGAGCCTCTTGACCCGCGGTACGTAATGAACCAACAGGAGTCATACCACAGAGACATAGCTTCAAGGCATATCTTATACCATTGTAAGATGTAGAGATTCAAGGTGTCGGTGGGGACCGTGCATGGGCACGGCCCTGAAGATAGACGCCCACCCGAGTCTCACAAAACGTTGACCTGACAGCCGTGATACCCCATACCCGTTTGGACCGTAGCTTCCATAGCTTCCCGAAAGGTGGAGGGCCAGGCATGCCGGCCCTTCCCATTAAGCATCAGTAGTACCTTCATAGTGACGACAGTTGATTCCATTCCATGAGAATAATGATAGACTGGCAACTTAGACTCTTCCAGGTTCGTATTCCATGAAATCTCACCTTTGTTGAAGGGTGATATCAGAACTCCCTGGCCACTCCTTCATGATCGCGTCTTCGATAGTCTGCGTCGACCTCGAGGCTGCCGAATGCGTGAAGCCATTGTAGTCATTCTGAAACTGCGCGGCCCGAATTCACCGTCGCACCCGCGAGATCTTGCCATGTCGGCTCGAACATTCATCAGGACAAACTTTCCAAAGGATCACGGTCGGCGAACGGAGGCAGTGGAACCGAATTGAACGGAGCAGTCGGTAGGCTGCCACCTTAAGGTTTTACCATCGCAGGGTCAAATGCTTGGGAACCTAGCGTCATACAAGCTATGTCTTTGTTTCATTGATGTGCAGGACCAATGTTTAAGACGCCTGTGACCCTGCCCTGATATGTCATATGTCCCACACAAAGCCTAATTTCATGTAATTTAAGTTTGCATATCATGGAACGTACGGATGCACACCCGCCCCTTTCCTGCAAGGGAGCTTTACAGAGACTCAGGGTATTATATAGCTTGCGAACAGGCCCTCCATCTGGTTGATTACTCGGTTGTACACATCGTGCAGTTGAACGTGGGATCACATCCTCTTTTTGAATCTGATTATCGAATGGGGGCGGAAGCTGTTGACCAAGCGCCTGATAAACGCCCGGCAAATTCATAATCATGCAGACGGTAATTCGGATCGCGATCTTATCGAATCTAGAAGTCAAATCTCAATTGAGAGAGACGTAGGACTACCAGGAGCGAGGAGGTTATCGGGACACTGAAAATGCGCCTTTGGCCGTGACAGCTCGATCTACATATATGGACGTTGTTCTCATTAGGGGATTCCTATTACTCGTTAGGATTGAACTAGCATAGCATTACTACAAGTATCATGATGTTGCTCGGGATGTATCATTCACGTTCCCGGCTTCCTCTTTTGCTACAACACCATCAATTGTGTGCGACGAGCGCGAGGCTACAGAAGGTGTAGTGGCATCGAGCCAGGTCGGCAGCTTGAGGCTTCTTTGTTCACCTTGTATGCCAAGATCTCGGGTCCTTGCCCTTTCGACCCGAGTAATCATCAGGACGAAGACAATGCCTAGAATTTTATGAGATCCCAACCAAACGAGAGGCGATTGGAAGACTTACTGGCGCTAGGTGCGAGACTTGTCTGAAATATAACCATAGCACGATGCCTCAGTTGGAACAGAATGACGAGTATCAGCATCTGAAGTGTATATATCATAGCGCTCTCAAAGATGATACGAAGAACATAGACCAGAGTGACGCCAGTGTAGGCCCGAACGCCTGATTGGGCCGACCGGAGATGCTGCTTCCAGATCTTGAATGCAATGAGCCCCGTCGTGAGGAGATTCTGTCCAAGATGAAAGGGATAACACATGTCGAGAAAGACCAAGGCCGTTGGACGTAACCAGCTCTTCTCTGGGTGAAGAAACCAGTGGAGGTTAACGATGTTGGTACCTGCGGGGTCGGCCCCTGGTCAACGTTACGAGTCAGGAAGACAGCGAGACTCGTCACTTACTCATACTGAGGAGAAGGAGAACACTGGGGAGAAGGATGACTTTCCAATTCTTCTCCCAAATGATATAACAACGGTAGATCTTGAAGATGAAACCCGGTCAGCATTCACCTCTGTCATGAGTTCTCCTGCAACGTACTGCGAGGAAGTCGGCAATCCAGAGCACGAGGGAAATCATCACGGAATGGGTGAATCGATCCCAGCGGTTCCACGCGTGGAGAATCTCAACTGGGCCTTTCTCCCTGGATAGTCCCCAGGTGTAGGCATAAACGTTCAAGTGCGCAGTAACGACTGATTGGCATGTCAGTCAGCAGCTCAAGTGGCGAGAGGATGGACTCGATGCGACATACGTGCGTCAACCGTGGTTAGAAGGAACATCAGGCACATCCCGACGAAGAAGACCTGTTGGTTGTCAGTCAGTGGAGTGAGGCAGTCGCCCAACGGCATCGACTCACCTTCGAAGCACCTCGACGCCACCCCCTCCACAATCCATTGAATGAGCTGATAAAGAGCGATAGATAGGCCCCTGGCAAAAATGATGCCACAAAGACTGTGAGATCCTTCATCATTCGCCCAGACCTTCAAGAGCCTCACCGTAAATGAGAGTCTGTCAACATGGAAGAGTTTAGTTCGATCGCACAAGCGCGATGGATAGCTTGAACACCGACATCTAACCAGAACGCAACCAGTGCGTAGACCTCCTCTTGACCAACCCCGGGGCTGTTCTGGCTGATCAAGTTCCCGTTCGACGACATGATTAGAAAAAAGGGGGGAAAGGAATGTGGAGGCCGTGACCAAGCCGTGACAGCCAACGTCAAAGCATGCTACCGATTAAAACTGAATTGGCACGGCCTACCCACACGCAATCTGTCAGACCGATTATAGAGATTTGGTAAGTCTCGAATGATCGTTGTTGTGCGGAGCAAAGTAGCTCGAACTCACCGCCGGTGCTCTTTCAAGGCGGTAATACACTTTCAGGTTGTTGTTCTCATCAGCAAGTCAAAGCAACAAGAGATGCTTGCACTGTAGAGGTGGGGATAATAGAGCAGCTCGGGACCAATGTCGAATGAATCCAGGGGGGTCAGCGAGGTCTAGAGCCCTGAGTATGAGCTGACACCACAAAGTCCCACACAAAGGTTATTAGAGTCGCTCCCGGGGTAATGCAAATTTCCGTGATCCCTCCTGAGCACGACCTCGGCTCGACATGAGACCGACGATTTTTGAGAGCCCTTGGGAATACGCGCATGGTGGTATAATTTTTATTACTATATTCCACCTTCGTGAAGATGCCGAGGGCGAAAATATCAATTCCCCCTAGATATGAAGAATTCTGTTCAATGGCCAGTATGAGATGTGTAAGTGGGTATCCACACCTACGTGTGGCCATTCATGTACACACTACTTGACTACATCTACTCTAATATTCTAGGAATATTAGAAGAATTATTCGCAAATATATTCGGGAATTTTGGATATCCACGGGATTGTGCATTACTCCCGGAGGGAGTAGTGATAATTCGATTGCCGTCCTGAATCAACTGATGGAAAAGACGGCGAACTCAGCCAGCTTTCACGCGGACGCACCGGAAGGGCAATTATATTGGAAGCCGGCTATTCTGGTGGAGCAATGTCAGGATGCATTCAGGACTCCCAACAACCACTGATCCAAAATGGCCGAAACTCGGCGGTCCTCATCTGACCCATTTGGGCCATTTTTTTCCAAATTTTTGCCAGCGGTCGCTATATAGCTAGGATAATTTCTATTCGAAAAGCTACTGTCGCCACTTGCTCCTCGCCACCATCAGCGTCCCACAGCTCACCGCCTTTTCCTCTACTTGTAACTCGGAAACCGTCGAGTCAGCCCTCGAACACACAACCGACGATCCAGCATACTCGAGGACAGGAGGCCTAACAAGCCCCTCTTCACGGCTTACGCCGAGAAATGAATGTACCGTGCATGTTGGTACATTCAGATGCTGTCCGACTTGCCTTCTTTGATCTCGAGTGCTTCAGTCAAATTGTCGAGACACTACACGCGCGGAATTTAGGTCGCTCGAGAGAGCTACTGGCGCTAGTACATCTTACGTGGCCCTTCTCCCTGTTCGTCTAAGCTGGAGATCTGAGTCGCTCTCCTAGAACTTCAAGAGACATCCTGTCAACAGATTTCGATTTTTTCTCTACAAGCTGGCAACGTCAAACAGGAAAGTGAAACGATAGACGGGATTGGCAAGGAAACCAGCTCAGAGTCAAGTCACAACTCCCCCGATTGCGCGAATCACGAAGTCTTGGAGCTGTGCAGTTGTCAGTTCTACACCGGGTTCCACTTTCATGCCGTATCTGGTGGCGTATTCTTGGAGTTCTTGGGGACCCAACGCTCCAACTGCTTCGTTGCTTCTCAGGTGAGGTAAATTCTACGATAACAGTTCCGTTCAGCGAAGATACGATAAAGGCATGGCAACATTGACACTCACGGCATCGAGGGGACAAGTACCGTCAGGAAATCGAACACTCACGAAGGGTCGATACACTCCATCGCACATCTGATGATTGTAATTCTGTGTAAGGTGGAAAGGATCGTGTAGTGAGCGGAGGTGATGGACGACTCGGATGGAATGCATGATTAGAAACACAGCTAGGGAACTCACTATTGTAGCTGTACGAGTCGCAGAAATCATTCTGCTCAGCATTTCCTGTGAGTTGATACCGGCCGGACTATTCGTCGGCTGCTTCGACCGCTCCAGTGTATTCACCGATTGTGCCAATCCATTCATTGACTGCGCCAAAAGGTCCATCGACCTCGTCAATCGATCTATGCTTTCCTCCAATGTATTAATTGACTGCAGATCCCCAACGTTCTGTCCAGTTTCATTTCCGAAATTCTAGAGAGGTGTGGGGTGTTTATCTTCTAAGAACGAGACTAATCAATCGGCGGCAGTGGCACACACGCCAACAAAGCTGGGGTTGAAGAGACTCACCGCGCTGAGGTTGATCATCCTCTCGGCTCCGCGGCTGCATCGACGTCGACTCTCGCCTCGAGCATAGCTAGCAAATTTTAGAATCGCCTTTCAATTTTGGTTAGATAGGGCAAAGGGAGAGGGGGTGAGCGGGAAAGGAGTGTTTAGAACAAACTCGAGGAGCAGGTCTCACTTTCCGTCCATCAAGCCGAAGTTGTTTCGGCGATATCCGGCCGACGGCAACTCGATTGTGGCGGTGGCCCTCCCTTACCTCAGCAACCTCCTTCAGCCTGCCTGGAATCACCGTTAAATCTACGCCGCAGAGACTGCAGAGTCAAAGAGGCAACGGCCTACGGACGAGTTGACTGATGGRGCTCAAGGGCGGTTGCCGATAGTGCTGGCACAGTTGGAGATCATTCGTGAGCACATGGAACTCATGAGCTCCCGGATGCTCAAACAGGACAGCTGGCCTTGGGGCCAACAGAAGGGCATACTGACTGGGTCATATCTGTTGCCTTTTCTCCTGATGGCAAGTACATTGTCTCAGGCTCGGATGACAAGACCATCAGGCTGTGGGATGCTCAAACAGGACAGCCAGCCTTGGAGCCAATACAAGGGCATACTSACCARGTCASATCTGTTGCCTTCTCTCCTGATGGCAAGTACTTTGTTTCAGGCTCAGAGAACAAGACCCTCCAAATGTGGGAGCCTTGCCATGCTCAATTGATACATCAAGGTACAGCATCTTTGTTTTCCTCTCAGTTCAATGTATGATTCACTTTTATTTTAAACAGACCTTTTATTTTTGCACAACTATCTCATCACAGCTCTGACACTGGATAATGATGGTTGGATCCAGGACTCCTCAAGCAACCTTCTACTTTGGATTCCACCCCATTTCCAGAATGGCCTTTACCGTAATGGCATTTGCCATATCATTGGAAATCTCCAGACTACAAAAGTTGAACTCACCACTGCAGTATATCATGGTGCTGACTGGCTCAAGTAAGTCCTCAAAATTTCTCTTTATTTTTCTCCATTGAGCTCTCCAAGGTGTCAAAAGTCTCCTGCTAGTGGTCATCAACCATTTCCACCTTGGCCTATAGGTGCTATAANCCCCCCCAAAATGATCATCATTTTGTCTTGCAACTTAATGTGCTTATATTCCAACTTAGCTCTCCATGTCAACAATTTTGAACTTGCTATATGATTACTCTTCTGTTCACTTTCTGTCCTACCCTCTGTTTTTGATACCATTTGTATAATATCTCACTAACTTGTTGTTCCTGTATGTATATCACAACTGCTGATGATCTAGGTGTGCAGTTGCCATGTACAACAGTTTTCATATGATCATTTTTTGTTTAAATCTAACACTGTTGTTGTGCCTTACACCATACTTTGTGCATGTAGGAAGCAACTTTTAGACAGTTCACCAACAGGTGGTGACTAGCATGGGTCTGTGAAGGTCAATTGAATGAGCATTAAATTGGTGTACTGAGGCCACACAAATGATTCAGCAAGGGAATATCAAAATTCTCCTGTGTTCTTACCTGCACCCTCCCGGCTTCTGAATGGCAAGCTATTTTCTCAGTTAGACCCTGTATCCCCTCTCCCCAGCACATTTGCAGCTTGCTCTCTGGATTTATCCAGAGCGCTCTCCCTGCATTCACCCAGCAGGACCATGGGGCTCTGGTTACTCTTGCTGTTGGGGCACTCTTCTGAGCCCCTGCCAGAAGCCGCCCCCCAATTTGGAAACTAGGATCTAGCATTGCACCACCTCTTAGGTTCTCAACGGGATCTTTATTTCTGTCTGGGTGACGTTTATTCATCTATAGAATACATGACTATCTACCTGTGGGCAGTGGCTGATGCTATGCAAGGCAGGTGCCGAGGCATTTTGGCAGGCTGAGTGAGAGCCTATTCCTTTTGCTTATGGGTGTCTATTTCTTTAGGCCTGGGAGCCGAAGTGCTGTAGTAATATATAACAAAACTCTCCAGACACTGATCTGTTTAATACCAAGCAAATCGTGCTCAATCTCGACTGACAGTCAATGATTCCCCTCCTTTGGGGCCAACGACAGTCCTGCAGCTGAGTAACGCTCCTGCAACACCCAATAAATCCCTCATAGTAAGAAAGGTTCTTCCATAGCCTCCATAAACAACAGATAATCACTGTGGCGCCACAAATACTCCCCCTACTTGTCCTCGCTACTATCACACCCCTAGTAATGCAAAATTCTGATGATTTCCACCTCCTGGACTCAACAATGGCTTGACATGAGACCTCCTCTGTTAGAGAGCCCTTGGAAATGCACACATGGTAGTAAGAGTTTGATTGCTAGATTCCAGCTTTGTGGGGATGCCGAGGGCAAAAACATTGATTTCCCGAGATATGCAAATATCTGTGCAATGACCAGTATGGGATGTGTGAGGAGGTACCCACAAATATTTCTGCACATTCATGTACAGAATCCTTGGGTACATCTACTCTCATACTTTGGGGAATTTAGAAGAATTTACAGCAAGAGCTGAATGGCTGGCATTCATAGCGGAAACAGCCAAAGGACAGAACAATGATGCTGGTGGCATGATGGATTTTATTCTTGCCCCCTCATGTACCCTTGGCAACAGAAAGGTTTCCATCCCCATGGGAGATGGTTCAGGACTCTGTCCAAATGCTTCCAAAGTTCTTTCCTCTTTTCCTTGTGTTCCCACTCATCCCTAACTTGCTGGGCTTGGAACTGATGGAAATCGGAACCTGAATTGTCAATTCAACCAGGCAGATTTAACTGACAGCAAATGGAAGGAGGCAACATGCTCATTGGTTCTTGTACCAAGGTGCCACAATTCCAAGGCAATTTTGACTTGGGTACTATCAGGGGTCGTTGCATGCCAAGACAGTGCTTGTGGCATCTGCATCCATCACTCCAGCCATTGTTTTCCATCATTCCAGTCAAAAATGCCTTGGAGCTTGCCATACAGCGCATTGGCCACTTTGCACAAGTTGAACCAAGTATATTCTTTCCAATCTGACTGTGAGCTGTGCATTAGGATTAAAATACTCCAGTGTACCATTCTTAAGCTTCGAGTGTGAAGCATAGCATTGGCCTTTCTCAATCCCATATCAGCCTGCATCAGGAAACGTGCAAATTACTTTTGCTCTTTTAGGAGCGCTCCCAAGCGCTGTCAAGCTAAGAAAAGCTCAAAAAAGCTAGCAAGTCAAAAGCTGACAAGTTGACGTCAGTTTTGGCAAAAAGCTACGCCAAATTTAGCAGGGGCAATGGCCGGAAAAAGCTGATAAGCGACAAAAAGCCCAAATTTAAAGTTTAGGTTTACTGATGTAGTCTCGTCTTTCCCTCGCTCTTCAGTCTGTTCTTTCCTGACCTCGACTGAAGCGTGAGTTCTTTTAGTTCGTTCTATTTGATGTATTACTTACATACCTTTCCCTAGTCACATCGACTAGGTAATTATATGATTCTGTTCTTTCCTGACCTCGACTGAAGCTCACATCGACTAGATCTTACACACGGACCTACCAAGGGATGCACGCCCAATCATGAACCTTGTTTTCGTCAAACGTAGGCCTCCGTCTGAGAGAATGTATGTAAGGAGAAGGCCGAAAACACCGAGTCAGTGGATCCATGTAAGTGAGTCTGCTGCAGTGATAGGTAGGTTAGTTGATAAGTAGGAAGTCACAGCCCAAGCTTCCATCACATGACGGTCTTGGACGAACGTTGTTGCGGGTGAAAAGGCTCAGAGAGTGCTGCTGGAGTCTGGCGCTCATATTTCCTCCAACTTTTCCCAGATTTATAAGATAGTAGCTCTGTTGAGCATTCACTTACTCTTCAATCTTGGGCCGAGGCGAACCTCATCGTCTACAGTTGAATCTCCGCTCAAATTATGGGCGTTCAATTCAATCGATGAGAGGCACGTCGACACTAAACCATTGGCCATGCTCCCTGACCTCCCACTTGAACTCTGGCACCGTATCATCGAGGATGCGTGCACCTGCGATGACGACGGCGACAATCGTTTCAACTGCTCGACACCGCGTGTTCTATCTCGCACATGTCGCGAGCTGCGACGGGTATCGCGATACTATCGGTACCACGAGGTGACCATTCGGGGCTGGGAACGCCTTTTAGCATTCGAGGAGGAGTTTTTTTCGACCAGAGGAAGTTCAAAAAAACAAGAAGACGATCGTAGCGATGGAGAGACCGTACTGCACGACTACGGCGAAGAGGTGGAGCCGTATGGCGGCGTTGTACACTTGAATGTCCGGATTCGAGAGCTCTGGAGTGTGGTTTATCCAAATATGCATCTGGATGACAATGATAACGGGTCGGAGACCAGTGATGATAGCTCGTACGCTCCGAGTTCGGATAGTAATGATGGTGAGGAAGACGGGCTTGGAGGAGYTGTTGAAGAGGGCAAGGAAGGCGASGGGGGATTCTGAGGCAGACGGAGGAAACAATGGTGTTGATGAAGACGACGGAGAAGCGGACCTGATGGAAGAGCACGCTCTGGAGTTTGCCGAAATTTCCGACTCGGAATATCGCGAAGTCGCAGACGACAAGGCAGCACTCGCAGAGGAGGGACGTGTGCTTAGCTTGTTCGACAGCAGCACAGACGGTGCGCAAGACCTTTCCTATCTACTGGCAGGAAGACCCCCTCCGCTCGCCCGCCTCGAGTACCGCGTCTATTCGTCCCTTCGACGCGTTTTGGAGGCCTGTGCGCCGACGCTAGAGGTCCTCCTCCTGTCCTGGAGACCCATAAGCACGTTCTTCATTGAAGCCGTGTTCCCTGTTCTCCCCGCACTTCGGGTTCTCCGGTGGCATAAGATGAGTAACCACCACTATTACTCGTTCCGAATGACCCCCACAAGAAAAGCCAAAGTTCCCATAGTATTTCCTGCGCTACAGCGTTTGGAGATCACGCCCTTCAGCGATACTGATGGGTGGTTAAATTTGATGGGTCCCGGTGCAAATACGGTGTCGATTCCGCATCTGTTGTAGTGCGATTCGGTAAGTTAAACCTCTCTCTTTCTCTTTGAAATGCGTAATCTCGTGTGATTCTCATTGAGAGACAGGAGAGAACTGCCATGGGGGAGAAGATTGGTTGGTTGACGACGACGAGGCTCTTGCATTGGTAGTTTGGGGCTGTACCGGCGACTTGGAAAACCGAGCATCTCAGGTTGCTGTGGCTCATAGATGTTGATTTTGGCTGGGACCCGGCTGTTCATAGCTAGTTGTAATGTCTGTTGCCATATTTCTCAGAAAAGGAGGCGGTGATGAACACTGCTTGTAAAGACAAATCAAGCTCACGTAAGTATCGAACACCCGGCTTGATGACAGTGCGTTTAAGGGACTGAAAGCAGAAGCATGTTCCCACACATTCTTGCCTTACGACCACCATCGCCTCGTCGCCGTTGAACGTTTTACAATGGGAAAGAAGAAGAATAAGCCTGTGAGTCGTACAAAGCATATACATCTCACTAGAAATACTGACATCGACCCAGCTGATTCGCCCCTGGTGCTGGTACTGCGAGCGGGAGTTTGAGGATGAAAAAGGTACGTGGCTGCGGGCTGTCTCGACCGATATCTGGCTGACCTCGTTCATAGTCTTGATGCAGCACCAAAAAGCCAAGCATTTCAAATGTGGGATGTGTCCAAGGAGACTGAACACGGCTGGTGGGCTGGCTGTGCACATCCAACAGGTGCACAAGCTGGAGGCGGACAAGTGCGTCCTATCTTTCTCTCCTTGCCCTCCGAGATCCCTGACCATCGAATTTCCAGCCTGCCTCGAATTGAAAACGCCTTACCCGGTCGAGATGGATACGAAGTCGAGATCTTCGGCATGGAAGGCATCCCAGCGCCCGACATCGCAGACTACAAGCGCCGCAAAGAAATCGAGCTGGGTCTCAATCCAGGTTCGATCTCCCAACCTCAAGCCAAACGCGTAAAGACAGAAAATCGGGCTCTCACCGAGGACGAACTCCGTGCTCAGCTCGAGGCCCACAAGGCTCTCATGGGCGGTGGTGGAGATGCTTCCAAGCTGCCAGCAGCCGCAGCGGATACGAGCAGTACCCCGGTTTACGGCGCTCCTGCACAGGCGTATTCAGTCCCTCCAACCCCTGCTGGCCCTACTCCACCCGTTCCATTTGCCGCACCGCCTGCACCCTATCCCGGCGCACCGCCCATGATGCCGCCTGGCGCCTCTCCCGGCCTCGTCCCTCCTGGATTCCCGCCCTTCGCTCCTCCACTTCCACCAGGGTATGTATTRATCATCGTTCTTCTCCTTCCTTGTACTGATAATGTCCCTTTNTCTAATCACTGATAGCGCTACCCCTCCCGTCGGATTCCCTGTCCCTCCATTCCCACCTGGCGCGATGCCCCCTTTCCCTCCCGGTCCGCCAGGTGCCATGCGTCCACCTTTCCCGCCACCTGGATTTGTTCCACCCCCTGGGATGCCTCTTGGGATGGGTCTTCCGCCACCAGGTGCTGCTCTACCTGGTCCGCCTGGAGCGGTGTCGCCGCCGCCGCCTCCACAGTTCGTACCTGCTCAGAATCCCGTAGGTCTMAGTGCGCCTGGTGTCCCACCTCAGTTGCCCCCTAGTGTGAGTGGCTTTGGGGGACCGGGAGTGGGCGTAGGAGGAGGACAGGCAGGGCATCAAGGTCAAGTACCCGCTCCGCCCCCGCTCACCTTGCCAAATCCTAGCCTTGCGCAGACGAATCCTGAGTTCAAAAAGCCTACTAGTTTGAAATATGCTGATGCTAATTTCTCACCTGTGAGTGCTCCTCTCTCTCATCCTTTCGTCGGCCTGACTGAAGATTGTATTTTTGATTTACAGGAGGAACATCGAGCTAGACACGCCAAGTATTACTTTGCGAAGGGACAGGAACAAGGTCAGGGAACTGAATCTGCTGCGTACGCTGAAGAGCCTAGGGGTAAGAAGCGTGCAAGAGCGGAGGATTTCTTGTAGAGGTGAGTTTTGTTCTCAATCTTCTTTGTCTCGTTCTATCCCGATGTTCCCTTGGTCTGACGAATCGTTGGATTTGCAGGTTTTGCATTGACCTTCTACCAAGTCCATCAAGATCGTCGCCACAACATGAATCGAGAAGGAGGAAGGATTGAGATGATTCCCCAGTCCGTCCCATTCAGTCGAATCGTCCCATCATCGTCTGAGCCTTTACTTACTGCCCCTCTTTGTTTCGGAGTTCTCTCTCTCATCGTCGTCGACGGCACCAAGCGTAATTAGGTTCGTGTATTCCCACGTATGTTCTGTCGTCTGTTGTATTACGGTCGGTGGCTCCTTTTCTTTTTTTCTCTGGTACCAATCATATGCGAACGTACGTGTATCCCCTCATTCCCTTTGGTTTGTTCGGACCGGTGTGAGCACGGTAAGTTGGTGTGACGCGTGACTCTCCCCTCTTCTCCAGGTAACACGGCAAGATATTTACTTGCCTATCTATTATCTTTATCTCTATTCTTGGAGGGGTCATCAGGGTAAGCATGGTGCTATAATTAACAGATATAACCTCTACGACATGCATGGGCCCAACCGCTGCTATATGGATATATAGGTTGTCAATTCGGATTTGTGAGTGTTGCGAATGAATGTGTGCTAAAGTCTGAGTAGCGTAACTTCTTTCTCGTCGCCGTCACCTGTTCGTCTGCTTCCCCAAGCCCCGCGAACTATTTATACACGCCAGTTGGTTCATCGATTCGACGGACGTGTCCGCGCGCGAAGATCGGCCTATCCTTGGGGCTCGAGGTGTATACGGTGCTTATCTTGGTCTTGGAGGATCGAGCGGGGAAGGTACCTTTCCGGCCGCTTTCACGAGTACGTACCCGAATCCTCACCTTTGAATGTTTAAACTCTAGTGTTGTGATTCAGACCGGTCCGTAGTAACAATAAGTCGCTATGCTGTCGAGTCCGTAGGTTGTATTCACCAAGAGTCAAAGCACTGATCACTAGGTAGTACTGTCCGCGGAGCGCAGAACTACCAAAAAAAAAGAAATTTAGGAAGACTTGCGATGAATCTCGAACCAATCATATATAGCGGGATCATCTTTCATCCAGTTCCCAAAGATCCACATCCGCGGGCGTAACTGAGAGACATTGGATGTCATTCGGTTTCACTCTCCTACGATGTTCACCGCCGCCGCAACCAATCTTTGGCTGCATGTCTCATCTCTTTCCGCTTCCTCTACGCACGAAGAGGCTTATCCGAGGTCATTCCTTTGGGAGATCTGGAGCTTTACACTGGGGTAGTTGCGATTCTAGTGGAATCCGTTGTTCCGTTGACCGTTTTTTTGATATTGCCCCTGCGTCGACTAATTTGGTCGACCCTAGGAGACGAATTCTACTATTGTTTCGTATGATGTCGCGTGGAATACAATCTAATTCCTTTTCCACGCCTTCACTGAACGAAACCTATGATGACCTATCTTGGTTGGTCTCTTCTCAACCTTGACCGTGAGGCACTCTCATCCCGAATAATTATCTTCCGAATTACGATAGGTCAATCAGGGCTCGGGCTCCAGTTCGAAACGCAAACAATCCTGTTTCCAATCCGATTATGCTCGCAAACAATTTTGCTGAGATTTTCCATTGTCAAATAGGGCGGTTCGGTGTAGGTACCTTGTACTCCGTGCCTGAGCGCCATAGCTCCCAGCTCATGCATCCCCACACCAGGCTTGCGTCGTCACACATGGGCAACAGTGAGCGTCGGGATTACTTTCTGAGGTATGATAATTCTCAATGATTCACAAGCTCAGTGCTGAATGTTGGACGGACCCGGGCAATGGTCGTTGTAAGAAGCGAAGAAAGGTGGGAAGTATAGTCTTCTTTCGAGCTGACCTATTGACCTATCATGATTATACAAAAAAAAANTTTCGCCCTCCTTCTATCCTCGACATCCTAACTTATGAAGACGCACCAACTCCCTCCTGCATCTTATCAAATACCCAGTTGCGCGCAAGCTCGGGGTCATTTGCAGTCGATTCAGGGCAAGTCGACTCGGCCGTACTTTTAGCAAATTGGATTGACGTTGAGACAAAGCCATCATCTGTCAGTCCTGTCTCTCTCCCTGGTGGTTTGAAATACGACCGGCCTGTGGTCACCCGGAAGATGATCATATGCGGGGACAGATTCTGCCAAAGGATGAATGCCATCTAGCGTCAACGTCACGCGTGAGAGACGAAGCCATGAATCTACTTACACAGAACGAATAAAACAGGGTGCCAAAAGTTGGAGTCACGCCCGCGAGTCCGGGCATGATAATCGTAGTACCCGCTTTGGCCTTGGTGGCGGGAGGCGAGAGAGATAGGGACAGAGCAGCGTAGGCGATTCCAAACACAGTGAGAGGAGCGGCGGACTCTATCAAAATGGCTACCACACCGGTGTATAGCTTCAAGTCRGTGGCAGGAAGAACYTTTGATARGCTTCGACGAGCGTGGAGRAGATAKCCAGATATYAGTGCTGTGRCYRTGATGTTGACTGAGACGGTGAGTAGGACTATTGCTGCTTCGTACGGTTTGAGGCGATTTCCATGGATGTTCCCTGAGGCGACAACGATACTTAGGGCTGAGGATATATGAAGCCGAGTCACGATGATGAGTATGGCGCCCGAACAGTGAAGGGAGGAGCGTACCGAGCGAAGCAAGGCAAGCGAGAGAAGGTGCGATTGTTACCCACCAGCGATCTTGCCACATCATGTGGCAGCGATATATCTTCGTGAGCGAGTTAATAAAAATGCCAATGGATGAAATCAGAGTACCTACGAGCAACATGTTTCCAACAAACACAAGAGCTGTGCTTAACACCAAGCTCGCATACCGTTCAAATGTACGAATATTGTGGTCTACAGTATCCCTGAACGAGTCTTTTCCCCATGTTGCACCTATTGTCTCCTGAAATATAAAAGCTACAGCAAGCGACCCATTGAACGTCGTGAGGGATGTGATGAGGAAGCTGAGGAAGATGTATAGCTTTCGGCCTTCTCTCATTTGTTTTGGACTTTCCAAGAAAACCGTGAGCCCATAGAAGGCCATGAACAGATGAACACCTAATTGCCGAGTCATTGCGAGTCAGCAAAACTGCGGGTAACCTACAGTGACAAATCGGACGAACGCTGAATCAGCACTACATACCAATTTCTGCCAGGATTATAGTGAAGTACGCGTACAGCCCTGGCGGGATCTCGACGCGAGACCCAGGATCGAGTGTCTCCGCGTTCATGATGGGATTGTAAAGCCAGGATGTGCTCGTGAGCTCGGTGAAGTAGCCTGCCCTTTTCAACCCCACGGAAAGTCCTATGCGGCAACTCCGGGTCCAGCATAGACCGGGGGGTGGCTGTGGTTACGATGTCTACCATGTCTCGCGAGCTTTCATCATTATGGACGGTGCTTATTGCGATTTCGGGCGCCATGACATCTACACAGACTCAGAAGCTCAGCAGTCTGCACCGTCACCTACTCGAAAAACGTATGACAAGATTCTGACGGGCGTCGATCAAGTCACTAGTCAACGCTCTCAAACGGTTGATGATTTCGACAGCGAGCTCTGTTCAGGAAGCCAGATAATACGCGCGACATGGTACCTTTTCTGCATCCCTATCGTTCCGAGCCCTCAAAAATGCCTGGGACAGCGTTTGTTCTCTGCTCTGGATCGTTTGGCAGTAGCAAAGGTATGCCGAGACCTGCCATCATGGTTCGGCACCTGAAGTCCATGGCTATGATTCTGACAAGCGTCAGAGCTGGGATTCGCCCCCTCTAAGTGAACACACACATCTTCTGTGTCTTTCGTTGATATTGTAAGTTGGTTCTCGGAGCTTCTTACAAGTTGACAATGGACTGAACCACGAAATCGAGACCTCTACGTCCGAGTTGGAAGTTGTTTATGACCAATGAATATCGACGGACAAGTTAGAAAGCAGAAACAATTAAAAATGAGATAATTGTACCATACACTAGAATCAATAGAATGCGATTTCCTCGCTTCCCTCCTATCTTGCTTGGGATAGTCCTCAGGACTCGTCAGTCAACAAAGCCAAAGCCCCGCTCGGAAACACGACAGTAGGATTTCGGGCACTCGGCGACGAGGTGCCCAGACCAACGAAAGGGACCCCGCGCCTGCTCGCTGCAACGTAGTCTTTGAGAATATGTTGGCGAGCTGAGATAAATTGGATATATTCTTCAACAATCGAATTGAAAGCATCCCTCCTTTCCCAGTAGATAATGTACAAAGTCACAGTGGTTGATATATAATTCACAACCCGTCAACGGGTAAAGAGTAGGAGAAGGGGGCAACACGACGATGCTGGGCTTCAGACATTCAACGATCGAGATTCGTGGAAGAGCATGAATGGGGGGTGTACAGTGGAGAAATGCATAGTTGTAAAAATACACAAAATTAAGAGGAGGTAGCGTTGTTGAAGACCAACAGATTAATGGTGTTGTCAGGGAGTTCACTAAGCATACCTTTCGAGCTAAGGGCAATCAAAGCCTTCTTCAGCTGCAGAGGAGTCAAGGTAGTTCGCTTGGGCGCAGGGGCGGTGATGGCCTCAACCAATAGAGGAGAGGGCATGAAGACAGCGATCCACTCGGGGAGAACAGAGTGGGAAAGGCTGTAAAGAGAGGACGGCTTGGAGAGGATGCATTGACTCTCGACCTTCTTCAGGTTCCCTTCCTTGTCAAAGGTAGGGTCGAATGAGGGGGAAGGATAGATAGAAAGGAGGTAAGCCAAGAGACCAGCAACGTGTGAGGACGCCATCGAGGTGCCAGACAGAGTGGAAGTGGCGGTGGTGGTGCCTTTGAAAGTGGACAGGATGTTCAAGCCTGCACATACGTTAGGTTTGAAAGTGAATCGGGATACGACGGAAAATACCAGGTGCAAAGACATCGACGCAAGGACCGTGGTTGGAGGCGGAGGTCCTCTCGTCAGAAAGAGTGGAAGCGCCAACAGTAATAGCGTTCTCGGCAGCTGCCGGGGAGTAATTGCAAGCATCACGGTTGTCATTTCCTAAGACGATTGTGTTCATATGCAATATTCATCATCAAACGCAAATGGGTATCATACCAGCTACAACGGCAAAGTGGACACCAGAGCTGACGGCCTTGTTAACAGTATCGTCGAGAGCTTGAGACTTTCCACCGCCAAGGGACATGTTGGCAACGGAGCCCTTGTGATTGGTCTTGCCAGTAGCAGCGTACTCCCGATCAGCCGCAGCATCCTTCTTTCGAGCCTCGGAAGTAGCCCAAACCACGCCGGCAATGACGTCGGACATGGTACCACTGCCGTTGGAGCCCAAGACCTTGACAGCGATGATGTTGGCCTTCTTGGCGACACCGTACTTGCGAGAAGCGATGGTGCCAGCACAGTGAGAACCGTGACCATTACCATCCTCATCCTCATCGTCAGGAATGGTCTTACCCCACGACGCACGACCCTCGAATTCAACATGATTGATGTTGATACCAGTATCAATAACGTAGACGTCGACACCATCACCACCGTCGTCATCGTACTCGTACTTGTCGAAGGTGGAGAAGCTGAGCCGGGGACGGTGGCTGATTCGGCCAAGACCCTGCGGTTCGTTCAGCGTCAATCTAGATGTGTCATTTGGGTGGAAATAGCAAAACGGAACATACCCAAGGGGCCGACCTCTGAGTAGTGAGCTTATTTGTGTGGACAATCTGGTCCCTCTCAATGTACGCAACCTCCGGTCGCGCCCTGAGCTGCTCGAGCACACGTTCTGTAAAGCGACCAGCATAACCGTGGATATGGCCATCATAGACCTGCCGGATGCCAGAGACATCCTCGATGAGTGGGTCGGCCTGGTGAATGGTCTGGAGGAAGTTCAAGTGGCTAAACTTGACATCCGGGTGGATATCGTCCTTGAGCATGACGATGTACGAGTTGTTGACGGTACCATGAGGATGTTCGTTGACAAGGAGGGACGCAAGACCTGTTGGGGAGCGCTGCGGGAGGACACGGGGAGGGGTGGAAAGGGTCATAGCGACGACGGTGACGGAGACGTACGAGAGGGCCACCGATGCCCAGCCAAAGAAAGGGGACATGATCGTAGTCGGGAAGAGAGCTGGGCGCAAGCGCTCTGGAGCCAGATTCCCTGTCTTCGATGTTTGTGTAGGTTTGGAACCACATAAATTGAAGCTAAGCCAAACTCAGTGGGCTGCGTTAATGAAAGGCATTCTTTTCTCGGCGAGATAACGCTCGACAGGGCAGGTAGAGCTGCGGGCTCTTCGAGATGAGTGTGGTGAGAAACGAAGAAATGTATTGATTACCGCGCTGACTCGTGGCGTGACATGGACCCCACCCTCCGGTCCTTATATTCACTGAGACGCTTCGCCCAAAATCCTGTATTTGCTCATCTTCTCATATACTGCAGCCGAACAGCATCCGTTCACCTAGGCGTGCATAATGGACGCTGCGCAATTCAATATAGCAGATGACATTCAAGCGCCCCAGGACCCCCTGTGAATTTTGCACTTTTTCGATTGCGAGACTCCCCCGTGCTGACTTTCAACTCAATTACAAATCCTAGCCTCTTGGAGTGAGACTTGAAAACAGGTCTCTGGGAACCATTCCAGGATGGGCGACAGTTGCCGCGAATACAAATGAATCCGATCCAGGTCTAGTGACAGATCGACAGCAGAAATTGGACATCGTTATCTGAGCCAAATCTGAGCACCCGCTCAACGGAACATAGGTCTATACGCCACATGACTGTAATACTATTACAGTCATGTTTACTAATAGTTCAATGAGCTCGACGTACCATTGTCAAAGTTTAGGCCTCCTAAGCCTCGAATTGTGTATCCTTTAGTTTTCGGGCCCCAAGAATTTGAACACCTAACCTGTTCTCGCGACTACTCATCCCCTACGCTCTATTATGCACAGCGTGGGAAGGGTTCTGTCCCTGGATGACGTCCCTCGCTCCTGTCAAATTTCGTTTCCACTTGCAAAGTCCAGTTGTGGTACTAGCGTTGGTACTAGCGTGAGTACGCCATTTTTGAGGCATCATTGAGTCGCTCTCTGTCTCACTATCCTCCCCAAGTTATTCAGTCTCTCCAGAAATAACTGTTCAAGATCTCAACTTGCACAGAAGCAAGAGCTGTATACACAGATTTCATTAAAGGTTTACTGTGAACTTTGCTTGTCTGCTACTGTATTTTCGTGGCAAATTGAGCCCAGGATCCGAGTCTAAGCACATTCTTTCAACAAGTTGGGAAGGTAAGAGGAGATAAACGTTTCATATTGACCGAGTGACATCGAATACTAATACAGTTCGATTTGAGGAAATTTAAGCGAAGGGACACATTCTCAGAACGGCTGCTTTTTATACATTTTCGGACTCTTCTCCTTCCACCTTACTCAAACCTTCATTCCTTCCGAGCTGTTGATTTGCAGAGGATTGAAGAAATGACGACTCTGCCGTACGATGGGCAAATTGTATGGAGCCACCTCCACCGCTCTCTGCGCCAGGGAGCTTCAAGAATGATCTACCGGTGGTAACTCGGAAGATGATCATTTGCGGGGACAAGCTCTATGGTCGGGCCACAAATTAGCATGAGATCGGCGAGTCATGAAATGGTGACTCACGCAGAAGGAGTAGAACAAGGCACTGAACATGTAGTAGGCACTCAGGAACCCAACAATTGCACGTTCGCCCGTTTCCGGAGGCTGGGACACCGATAGTGCGGCATAAACTATCCCAAACACGGTAAGAGGAGCTGCGGACTCTATCAAGATTGCTACTACTCCAGTATAGAGCTTCAGATCGCCGCTCGGAAGGACCTTTGATAGACTTCGACGTGCGTGAAGGAGATAGCCAGATATCAAGGCCGTGACTATGATGTTGGTGGAGACAGTGAGGAAAGTCCTGGCCGCTTCGTAGGGTATCTCCGCTTGCTTTCCGCCATCCCCTCCAATACGGCCTGACGCGAGGACGATGCTCAAGGCTAAGAATGATAAGATGAATATCATGGAGCTTCTAGATGTACTATCAAGGGTTTACGGGACAAACGTACCGAGAGAGCCGAGACACGCGAGCGCAGGAGCGACGGTTACCCACCAATGGCTCATCCACATAATGTAGCACCGATATACCTTCCCGCAAGTATTGAGCGTTACAGAATAAAACTGGGTTTTCGTGGTTTATATGGAACAAGGCTTACCAATAACGCGTCCCCAACGAATATGAGTGCTGCCGTTAACGCTACACTCGCATGCCGCTCCCATACCCTCATATTCGTGTTTACATTGGCAATGAAGTCCAGCCCAGAGCTCGCCCCAAAGACCTGCTGGAAGATCCAAGCCATGTCGAGTGATCCTGTGAACGCCGCAAGGAAGGCGATGAGGAAACTGAGAAAGATGTATATTCTTCGTCCCTCTCTTAGTGGCTTTGGAGTCTCAAGGAATACGGATAGACCATAAAGGGCCATGAATAGGTGAATGCCTAGCAGGATCCCACAACCGAGAAGGGGTGAAAAGGACGAATAAGAAATGCATACAGCCGTGCGTACCAATTTCAACCAAGGTGATACTGAAGTTGGCGTAGAGTCCGCGAGCCTCTACACGAGCGAGGTAGTCATAATTCAGGGGTTGTGCGTCCATGATGAGTATACACTGATAGAACAAAGGACAGTGAGTTAAAGGGTTTCCCGGATGAATCCTCCCTTTTAGCTTGGGCTGAAAGCTCGTTTGGAGAAACCCGAATCCACCGTGACCAAAAAGGTAGATGGATAAGGTTCAATCAAATCTTAACATTCTTGGCAGAGAGCCACCTTGGGCGACGATCGGAATTCCTAGTATTGCGGCTATCGAAGCTGATGATAATCTCCACTGATTTCAAACTCTTTTACTTTCACAGGTCAGTGGCTACTTAGCAAAGCTCGGGAACTCATTTAATTTTGAGCGATTGACAACGAGAATGAGCTCTCCAAGGTCAGATTCCCAGCCCTTGTGGTCGAATGACACACGAAACGTGAAAGGATCCGCTAATTGCAATACCTGATCGCGAAGAGTTCGACGTAGAACCGGATTGCAAGCTGTATGAGACATCATCTAGAGATCGTCGGAAGCTGCTGTCATCTTCCAGCCGAAAGACGCATTCCCAATGACGCATTCCCTCAGCCATGAAAGCGGTTCGAAGTTGGCAGATGATTGTCTTGATATAATACTATAGATTGACGCTGACGGTGATTAGTACCAATAGCATATGCGCTGAAGGTTTTGGCCATCTCAGCTCCGATCACGAGAGAGTGATGCAATCTTCGTGATGAGAGCTTCACTTTCGGAGATTTTCATGAGTTTCGGGCAGCTCGGGGGTCGAAATTAGTGCCTCAGCACCGCCTCGTGGGTTGATGGGCGCGTTCAGTCTGATGAACTGCATTCATCCTCCTCCTACTTCGATCCAACGTGGCATATTGTCGGTCCCATGAACGTGGAATCACCGTTTCGCGAATGGCTAGGGACGAATTACACCCCCACAGGTTCCCAGAAGGAAGAGCTCTTGGCTTTTCTGCAGCGCCCAACCGAAGACCTTTTGATCCTTGAATCCCAAATTGTTGAAGCAGAGAGCCACGTATCAGGCCTGAAAGCAAGACATCTCAAGCTGAAGCAGACAATCGATATGCATCAAGCAATTCTCCACCCCATTCGCCAAGTTCCAGACGAAATACTTCAAGAAATATTCATGCACTGTTTGCCCACCAATCACCTTCCTGTCATGACTACGTCTCAAGCCCCTCTTCTTYTRACCCGTATATGTCGATCCTGGCGCTCTTTAGCGCTTTCCACCCCTTCCCTTTGGTCATCGGTTCACATCGCAATCCCGCGCGGGATATCGGAGAGCGCGCTGTGGGGATCGCTAGTGTGGTGCATGCGCACACACGCGCCCACCATTACGAGCGTCCCGATTAGGATGACCGATTCCCTATTCGAGGCACGGCCGCATGAGTAGCTCCTATCTACTCATCCCTTATCAACTCCTGTCGCCCCGAGCGAGCCCCGAAGGCATCGCACGGTGCAACGGAGTTCCGCAGGACTCAACTCCTGACCGGGAGTCGACTTTCCCGAGGTTTACTCATGTGTTTTCTGATAGTAGCAGCATTTTTATATGTATCACTTAGGAGGTTTGGTCTCTCTAGTTAGATCCCCCCCCTTCTTTTCCTTTCCCCTCTCTCTCTATATCTAACTCAATCTAATAACATTATATTTCGTTCTCGACCTATCTATCGAGTTCGGTACTACACGAGGACGACGGCTTACGACGCCTCTCGAGACATCCAGCTTCCCCCCTTCGCACTCACGAGAGCGTCACTCTCTACAGCGCATAGATCCGTCACCGAAACCAGGTTGACGTGCCTGAAATCGTGGCTTCTCAGTTCCAGAAGCAACCCACTCACCCTATCTCTCTACTCTCCCAAAGCACTGCGCTACACCTATGGTATCGGCACCCGATTCCCTTCCACAATTCTTTCCTATTCTTTTCGAATCCGTTCTCTCGAGCTCCAAGTTCCACACGATATGCTTCTAATAGTGATCAAGGCCCAAGTGGAATTCCCTCTTCTCGAGGAAGTCATTGTGCGTTGCAAGGACGGACGTTCAGCTCGTGATGGCTCTATCGCGACGGCCAACATCTGGCGAGGGGCGGCGCTGAGGAGGGTGGTATGGGAGTCAGTGAATGACGACTTATTATGGCTTCCGGTGGATTGGAGTTTGATGGAGGAAATCAATGTTTCGGGGAATGAAGGCGACCTATCTCCAAGTTCTTTCAGCCACAGAGACGCTCGATGTTTGGTCAGAGCAACGCCGGTCCTCAAACGACTGAGGATACAGCTTACAGCCGATCCCGAAGGCAGAGCTCCTCGCAGGTTGGATGCGATACCAGACGAGCCGGTAGGGCCGGAGAACGCAGATTTACTCGCCTCGAATCCGATTCTACTTCCGTACCTGACCACCCTGGATCTAGCGGACGCGTTCCTGGACCCTGACATCGCACCCACATTTATCGAACACGTACAACTCCCAGCGCTGACGACCCTCAGATACCGTCTCGCGAAGGATTCGACCAACGTCCCGTATTCCAGTGGCCATCCGCTCCTTTGGTTCCTCCGCTCTCAACAGCAACGACCCATCCAAGTTCAGAATTGGACGGTTGATGCTGCATCGATGTCGAGGGAGGTTTTCATCGATTGCTTACGGCTCATGCCGCTTTTGAAACGGCTGTGGGTGAAGGATGGCAGGGATATAGCCACCCAGACAGTCTCTTGGGACGAGTATGACGAAGAATTTGAGCGAGAAGAAGAGATCGAGGTGTGGAACGAGGGGGTTGTGGAGACCGAGGTTGCGCCCGATGACACCGTGCTCGAAGCCTTGCAACCTTCGCTGCCGGATGAAGGGACATCCAGCGTCACCGCTGGGCCAAACCCTCAGCTCGAATATGTGCGCTTTGATCGTGCAAGGTTCCATCTTCAAGCCCTTCAAGATTTTGTCAAGCTTCGAATTCGCCTGTCAACGCAAGACCACGGTTCAGGCAATCCACCGAATTCCCTGCGGTGTTCCCTTCAGCGCATTCATGTCGGGCTCATGTACCTTCGACCGGAGTCGGATGCGGAGGAATTGGAGAACGAGTGTCTCGCGCGTGGTATCAAAGCCACACTCATCTTTGCTCGGAGAAGAGAGGGTCGAGGGTATGCATCACACTTGGGTCTCACAAATCTGGCGGATGAAGGTGTCAGAATTGATGACGACGAACTGTAATTCGCGCGTATAAAACACCGGGGTATCTTCATTCTACACTAAAAATACTATTTATCAATCTATAAAGTTTTATGTCTTGGATGGCAGAACCTCCAACGCCCTCAAGCTCGGCAGTCCAAATCCTCTCAACGCGTACTCAACCAATCTCTCTTCCTTCTCACTGAGCTCGGCAGTTGATCGTAACGCTCCTTTCCACAACGACGGACTCCCATCACGGCCAGATTCGGGTCTTGAGTTGGAAGTGAATGGAGGAGGAAGTGGAAACACGACCTCGAGGTTGGGCCACCGCTCCCTTTCCGTTCTCCTCACACGGTCCGTCAAGATTCTATCGTCGGTCTGGGGTGAACATTGGATTGTAAGGCAAAGTTCTTCCAGAGCGTCGAGGGACAGACTGTGCGTCTCGCGGTCATCGTTAGGTGTATGCCCGTCTTCGAGTATAAGCCCGACTGGATCCCCACCAAACGCCCGCGTACAGACTCGTTCCCAATACACGCCATACTCTTCATCAGCTCTCGGTATCCCATCACCCTCTGCGTCTCCGTTTGCACCTCCTCCAACTCCAGCCTGTTGTACGGCATTGCCTTGGTCGAAATCGGGATTTAAAGACAACAACCGAACCTGGGCCACTTTCAAGGATACGCACTCCACCAGCAGAGCTCGGAGTATCCACATAGGAATCGGTCGAATTAGGGTAAGGGATTGGAGTTGAGTGTAGGGCAAGACCGACAGGGAAGGTGGTAGGAGTGATGAGGCCAAGGACGGGTGAAGCGAAAGGCTTCGCGTACCATACCGTCCAGGGAGTAGGACGATCCACGGGACGTCCAGTTCAGCTTCTTTGAGGCTAGGAACGATGTAAGGGAGGGAAAACGC
Organism: Candolleomyces aberdarensis; assembly: GCA_004126415.1. Classification (NCBI taxonomy): domain Eukaryota; kingdom Fungi; phylum Basidiomycota; class Agaricomycetes; order Agaricales; family Psathyrellaceae; genus Candolleomyces; species Candolleomyces aberdarensis. The sequence goes on from SDEE01000065.1 coordinate 48,456, forward strand.
TGTCGTCCATCCTTCGTCTCCTTCACAGGGCGGTGTAGTTGTTTCATTCACCTCGATTTCGACCGCCGGCGACCGATCCACGCTATCAGACCTATCGCCTGTGTCGCCGCTCCCACTCCTCGACTCGTGCTCGAAGCTCGTGGAGTGGACTGCTGGCACGAATCCCCATCCGAACTTCAAGAGATCAACAACACCTTTAAGTTGGATATGAACCGGGCCGATCCACGGGGGCCACTCGAAGTCGGAGAGCGAAAGGTGTGGCATGCGAAGCGCGAGGCGGCGAAGGGTTGCGAGACAGAACTGAGGTTGGAAGGGTGTAGACGATGCTAAAATTGGCCGAGGGGAAACGAAGATTGAGATTCGAGGAATGTCTGTTGGTTCGTCCAGTGTTAGATCGAGGGATGCGACGTGTCGGGCGACGAAGCCGTTTCGTCCGAAGAGCACGCTCTCTACTACCATCTGTGGGACGACGGTCCCACCCCCACTGGTCGAACTCAGGGCGCCAATTCCTTCCCCAGTACCTTCCCCATAAAACATGCCTATTCCACCACTATAACCAAAATTTAGGCGTTCGTAATCGGTCTTCACTCCGTCTATCCTGTATCTCGACGCCCTCACCTTCAAGAATTTGAACGAAAGCGGACGTGACAAGGTGGCGAACAGATGTGCGAGGGAGCTAAGACTCGAAAGCGAACGGTTCTGGTCTTCAGCGTTCGTCTGCACAACTGGCATGAGGAAGGTGGATGGTGCCGGAAGAATCTCGGTGTAAGCAATTAGGTCATGATGTGCATTGACAAGCGAACCGGCTCCAAGGATWRTCTCGAAAGTGGTACGCTCAATGGGWGGTTGAAGAGCYGGGTGAATTTCGATGCTCGGTCGACGGYACGGCTTTCGCGTCTTCGGCCTCACGTCTCCAAAATCGAGCTCCCTCCAGAGAAATGGCGTAGCTCTTGCCAGACGCCTCCAATACGAACAAACGCGGCAGAGTAGCAAGGGCGCATTGTTGGGGGAAGGTTGGTGAAGGTTTGAATCGTTTCGTAGACTGGAAGTCGACGCGAGGCAATAAAGGAAGATGGTCGTGAGGAGTTCGGTAGGAAGGGCGTTGATATGGAGTTTGCTGGCATGGGAAATGTTTGCGGAGCTGGAAGAGGCCAGTCCGACGACACACGAGCTGGTGATAGTCGGTGACAGGGGGGTCGAACTCCCGAATCCGACAGACTGTCGGCACGTCGATGTTGAGTTTATATGTTGGATAGAGAACAGACAGGGATAGGGCGCACCGCAGCTTCCAGCCATCCATCCTGCGCTATCAAGTCTTCACCAGGGCGGTCCCATACGTCCTGGTAAAGATAGGAGTTTGGGTTGTGGTGCACCAAAACCTTGCGCGTTCTCGGTGCTCCAAGCACAAGTTGACCGCCTTCTCCTTCGAACTGTTGCTGCTGGGAGTAGAAAGACGTAAAGGAATACGAAAGATACATGTCGCTTAGATTGTGGGTGGCGCCGAGAGGTTTGAGAGTTGCTCAACGATATAGCGCCGTCTTCTGAGCGATACTGCGGCTGTCGGACGAGGAAAGGCTCTCGTGAGTATGGGGTCAAGAGATACGATAAGGAAACGGCATGTAGGAGTCTAGGAGTCGATATATCAAACATCCTAGCATCACAGCAACAGCCACCAGGATGATAGAAACGTACGATTGGTTTGCTATGTATGATGATAGGAGGAACGGACCCACCAGCTAGTCCGAGCCCAGCATGGTTCCGTCGTTGGCGTCATCTATATATCGTCTAGCTGACGACGAGATATGCACATATATAGATTGGAACGGAGCTGCTTGCATAAACGTCGGGAGGTTGTTTGGGTGGGTCGAAGCACTCAGCAATCCGAAATGATCCCTCTTCAACGCAGTAACCAAGGGGTTCGTGTCAGACCGGTTTGGCGGAAGAATGAAGATAGGAGAATACGCGGAATATACAGAGCATCGTAGGCTCAAGCTGATGATTTTCTGGCGACACGATGGTGACGGAGCGGGAGCGGGAGCGTCAGGTCCACAAACGGTATGGCGAGCACTGCCACCGGAGGTTTTAACCTCAAGCTCGCCCCGCTGAATTTTCCGACGCCCAGATAAGATGTATCTCCATTCGATTCCTCGAGTATGCTATTCTATAGTTCCCAGGTTTTACACTCCTTGAAAGCTATTTCGCGGGTGATCTTGATTTGCAACGGATTCCAAGCTGCGCCATTCTGACTCAGTCCGGTTATGCCGGACAACCGCTCCTTCCTCTCCTTTCTGCCCTGCACCCATTTTTCCAGATCTTCTTCGAATGAATTGTCAGGGTGGGGGATCAGCATATTGACTTCCAGCCTTCCAAGACTGTGAGGGGGGCTGAGCATGAAGAGAAAGGCCATCTTTGGCGCGGTGAGAGAGAGTGATTGGAGCTTCGGTACCCGCTTGAGAAAGGAATAGAATTCTAGCCAGTCAAAGGCCGCCTCAGGGTTACTGAGATTGAGCTCCAGGCGGTGGAGATGACATTCGGATTGTTGAATAAGAGAAGAGAAACTCCAGAGCAGATTGCTGCACAGGGCGGCTGGACAATCTCTTGTATACTTCTCCTCGGATTCATCGCTCACGTCACCGCTTTGCTGCTTGTCCTCCTCCCATCTCCCGCCCCAATATGACCTGGACCTGCTGACGGTCGTGATGAACGCGAAAGAATCGAGGGAAGGAACCTTTAGCCTCTCCAGGAACTTCCGGGCAATGTTGCACGGGGCAGTGACACGGATCTTGAACGCCTTGAGCTGTGGAAGGACACAGAACTCTCCATCTCCGAGATCTTCATCAACCGCGCCCCACTCGGAACAGTTGATCTTCTCATTCGTGACGTCCATCTCCAAATACTCCAAAGACGAGCAGCGGTTCAAAACCGACAGATGATCCTCCCATAGGTCGGCCAAATTCGCCAGGGTGATGGACGTCAGCTGCTTCCAAGGGAATCCCCAAGTCGTCCAGGAGCTGGGTTCAGCGTCGGAGCCGCGAAGCTTGATTTCACGAAGCGAAGGAAAGTCTTCTTTGGTGAGGTCCCACATTTCTCCAGCATAACAGGGTACGCAATCGAAGTCCAGAATGCGAAGCGTCTTCCATACTCCCAGGACAGAATGGTTGTGGTTGATTGTAACTGAGTCCTTCCCGTCGATGAATGGGTATATGACAACCGATTTCATCGCATCGATGGTATCCTCGAGCTCCATTCCAAACCAGCGAATCCTGGAGATATTGTTCCTAGATGAACGACACGATAATGTTGGGAAGATCCTCTTTGGACAAGGACCCAAAATGGACGTAGACGTTGAGCGATAACCGATCGTTGACTCGAACTCGGGATCTCGTAGCCTCCAAAGTCTTCTCCCACTGGTCCTTGTCCGGAATATTCAGAATAACATCCCTCTCGTCCTACCCAATACTTCTGACATCGGTGATGATCTGGTTCCATTTCTTGCATACAAGCCGTGAACGGGTAGCCTCCTGAATCCTGGATTTAGGATGACTGACGGAGCTGATTGTGATAGACGCGATGTGAGCGATAACCTCAAATGGAAATTTCTCGGTGAGGTCAGGAGTAGAGTTGAGGTCTGGGATAAGGGATTTCAGCTCAGCAACAAGGGCCTCGTATGTGTTCGGACCCTGGTAAGCAGCGTTCGAAGGTTAGTGACGGAAGCGAGTGAAGGGGCGAAATGAGTGGCGGAGCTGACCCATGTAGCTGGCATAACGAATGAGGCGAACGGGGCGCTCGAATGGTGCATGGTGACGATGAGAGACCGTCGCGCAAACGCGGAGAGAGTAGAGATTGAAGAATCGATAGCAAAATATTCAGTCATTCTCCGATGGGTGGCTCACCGTAGCCGCAGGACCGGGCTCCGGAACAGGAGACCGTGTGCTCGTCACGTATGATATATTTGTATCGGAACCCTCAAGAATGCGGCGAATATAGAAATAGCTCATAGAGCAACAGTTAAATTGTAACTGGGATGAGACAGAGATGTTTAAGGTTACGTATTTTAGCCATGCACTAAACTTCAGCGATGCCGAGTCGAACGTACACCCACCGCAGCGATTCCCTAAAATCATCGAGGAGAGGAGTACAATTGTGCAACCGCTTATGCTTCTGAAGGATTCAGAACAGAGGGAAATATGAGTAGGCTATGGATCGAGGATAGACTAGATATGATAACCTATTGTGTGTAGCTACTGCCCCACAGACGTTGTCCCAAACCCTCCATCGTTGATCGTCAACCCATCTGTCGGCTTCGTATCTGCATTCTCAGGCTCCTTTTCAGGAACTGCCGCTGGAATGAAAGTAATCTTTGCGCGAAGACCGAGTTCACAAAGATCGATTTCCAACCTTCCTGAGCTGGAGCCCTCATCCTTCTTGTGATCCACAACTTGGTCTGATGCTGGACGGAGATAAAGCAAACCGATCTGAATATCCTGTAGTGCTAAAAAGAGAGGCTGGCGCTGGGAATTTGACATGGACATCACCAGACGAAGTTGAACAAAGTCTCGGATGCCATCCAGGGAGAAGTTTGCGCGATCAACCCTCAGCTTCTCGAGAAGAGGACAAATCGGCTGTACACCACCACTATCCACGTCGGTAGCAGATCCATGAGCTTTGAGTAGTTTCCCTGAGTGTATTTCTAGACGTACCTCCTGATACTCGAGTGTTCTGTGACAACTTCAGCAGAAAGAGGCCACAACGCCTCGAACATATCATCGTCCGGGCATATCTCTCTCTCGACCTCTTCTGATAGCCAGCACCCACCGACTTGTTCGGCGCCCAGCGCTCTGCAATCCAATTCCCTCTCGTCACGAATCCAGAGCTTCCTCAATTGCGGCATCAAGGCCAGGCAGTTGATGAACGTTTCCCGCGACATCGAGGTCGCATCCACATACCACGCCTTGATCGTGACTGGGTGACGTTGTGCGAGGAGAAAAGCGAGGAGTGGGTGAATATATGTGAAGGGCGTAGTAGGCGAGTGCTGGACAAGACGGTATTTCAGCGTCTCGAGAGCGGGGAGCTCCAGTCTTTCGATGAAAGTGAAGGTGTCGCTACGTGGATCCACGAAGATGTCGGATATGTCGAGCGTTGTGAGATGGCGTAGATAAACTTGGGTCGGACTCCCGATACCATGACTCGTCTGGCGGGCGAGCAAGCGGTAAAAATAGGAAGGGTCGGTCATGCTAGGGAGTCGTGGTGTTTTGGTTAGCTGAATGCGAAGCTTCTCGAGCCTTGCACATGCTAGTGTCAGGGAAAAGGCTTCATCATGGTTGAAAAAGCTAGTCGGTACTGCCTCATCTCCGGACACCTCTATTTCCTCCAACTTGGTCCACGCGAGTGGAAAGTCAAGAAGCTCTGCGTTGACCGACTCCAAGACCACCTTCTTCAGCGTGGGTACCCGCCATATATTTGCACTTGCGATTCCAATGCCGCCGACACAAGATCGACCCGCTATAGTTGGAATCCGAACGGTGATCTCTTCGAGGTACGGGAACGATGATACGTCGGAGTTCAGGAGCACGTACAGGACATCTGACGGGAGATTGAGCTCAAGCGCTCGTATGGTGGGCGAATATTGAAGAATGGTGAGGGGGAATTGGTCTTGGGTGCCGTAATCGTTTACAAGATCTTGAGGCCAATGCAGTGATATCGAGAGTTTCTCTCCAGCGGACCTGCCAAGCCAATTATGCACAGCTTGAACTGCCGTGCCTGTGACATCCAAGTGAGAGCGAGGGGTGCAACCTCGAGGAATCGTAAGGTGAAGGGATGACCATATGATGGGTGCCGATAAAGCAATGTCGCGCCATAGGCTACATACTCTCATCAACACAAGGGGCATCTCGGTTGCGCTCATAACGGGGAGGTGGTTTGTCGGTAGGCAATAGATGAATATCTTCTGCCAGACGTCTTTAGGAACCCGTCGAGCGGGATGGACGAGAGACCAGTGAGCGTCGATGGCATTCTGCAAATGTGCGCGTCCTTCCTTGAGCGAATCGAGAATCATCTTGGCGTCAGCAATTTGTGTCGCTAGAACTTCTCGGCGAATAATATGGCTTTCGAGGAAGCCCTTGACTTGGTCGACTTCTGAATCCAGTGGGATGTATCCTGTCTCTAGCCATTGGCGGAAAGGTGAGGCAGTAGAAAGAGGGTCGTTTGGCATGTTCATCGATGGCCGACGAAGAAGGCAAGACGTTGGTGGACAAGGTTCTGGCCGAGTGGCAAGGCTTTCATTAAACCTTACGTTGATAGGGCTGCCGCTTGATGCTGACGTATTCGATGCTTGCTGTGGTATGCGGTGTGATATGTGACAGCGCTCGATTCTATACAGCCTACGATCAGAAACATCGGGATTTGAACGCTACTATCTATTACAGCAGATACCGCGGAGGGAGCAAGCAATGCATGACCCGTCGAATTAGAAATTCCACACATTCCAAATCGTTAAACGAGCCTCGAGTCCATAGATACGCCTTCATGCCCTGACTTCGGTATCATCATTGAACAAAATCGTAGCGTCAATACCAAGAGCGCGAAGGTCAGCTTCCAGCTCCCCATCGCCGCTAAACTGTGTCGGGTTCTGGATGATATCGGACTGTGGCCGAGGATACAGGAGGCCGACATGGAGGTGTTTTAGCTTCGAGACACCCTCATTCGTCGATGTTGAAGCCCCACCATCGAATGGTCCAACTTGCGATGACGTGCAGAGCGCCAGACGCGTGTGCAAAAAATCTCTAATCCCATCCAAACTGCACCTTGTACGATCCAGCCTCAACCTCTCGAGCCGAGGGCAACGAGTGTCGGTGCTGGCGGCAGGTGTATAGGCTGGCTGAGACTCATGGAATGTGGGTAAAAGAGCCTGCAGCAACCCATCGTCTGGAGCGACCTCTCTGAGCAACTCGTCATTCGTCCAAAATAATTCCCGACCGTTCCCTTCTCTACCAAGATCCCGTAGCGATCGGCTGTCCTCTACCCACAACGTCTTCAGAAGCGGCATGAGCCTCAAACATTCGAACATCGTTGTAATTGACATGGACTTTGCACTGACTGTCCATGACGTGATCAAAATCGGACCTGGCTGCGAACTGAGGAATGCACGGAATGGGTGGGGATTGATCGTAGAAACGGGAGGGGAGTGATCCACGAGTGAATACTTTACAGTCGCCAGAGCGGGAGTGCGGAAGGCTGTGAGCATGGACTGAAGGTCGTCAACCTCGAACAGCATATCCGCCAGGTCCAGGGTGGTGAGATTTGGTAGCACGAGTTGGTCCGGGGAATCGGGAGTAAGCTGATGGTCTAGGAGCCTCATTTGGTGATCGGATATCCTTGTATCCCGATGCTCAGCGTCGGTGAGCTGAAGTCGAAGGGTTTCGACGTTTGGAGACAAGTGAAATAAGACCAAGAACTCCAAAGGATTGGTGAAGCTCGCTCGAACATTGTTACTTCCAGCGAGCACGATCTCCGTCAACGACTCGTATTTCACCGGTAGCTGGAAGAACGAATCATCCACCGACTCCCATACCACCCGCCGCAGCATCGGTGCCCGCCAAATGCTTGCATTTGCAACCCCCGCTCCGCGAGCCACGTCCCCGGGAAGGGTAGGCAGACGTAAAGTCAGCTTCTCGAGAACTGGCCATGTCTGGGGCTCCGTATCTATAATGAGTCGTAGATTGTAGTCTGGTAGGTTGAGTTCGAGCTCACGGATGTGACGGGAGTAGGTGATGATTGTACGGGGAAAGTCCTGTCCCGTTCCGTAGGTCTCTTGCAGTGCCCTGGGCCAGTAGAGCGAGATAGAGAGTGGGTCACGTCCTTTGGCACAATCAAGCCACCACGTTATGCATTGCTTCCTATTTCTCGTGGCGGCAAGGTGCGAAAGTCTTGTTTGACCTCGAGGGATCGGGATATGAATCGATGCCCACAGGGATGGTGTCGATAAAGCGACGGCACGCCATATTCGGCACACCTGCGTCAGTGACAACGGTACCTGGGAAGTACTTATCACGGGCAAGTGCGTACTTGGAAGGGAGTGAACGAAGATCTGCATCAAGATCTCCCGTGGGATCAGGCGAACTGGGTGGATGAGCTCTTGGTGGGTGGTGATTATTCTGTCGATTTCTAGATGTTCATTGTTCAACTGATCGAGGACCATTTGAGCCTCCGAGATTTGGAGGTCGAGAGCCTCGAGATCGTTGAGGTAGTTCTGGATGAGCGTCTCGATCTGAGCTCCCTCAGAGGGGGAAGGTGGGTAGTCGTTAGCGCCGAGTAATCGATGAAAGGGAGAATTGGACAGGTAGCCGTTGGTGTTCATCTTGTGAGGACTGGAGGTTAAAGTGCTGGAATATGAACAGGAGACGTCTGAAGGTGATGGTTGAGACGTGGCAAAGGTCCTGGCTGTGCCGCCTTCGAAACAGAGCCCAGCGGCGCCAAAGTTTCGGCATGGCATCTCAATCTGTAATCAGATAACGGCCATCTTATCTCAATCGGACTCGGATCCACGCGCCGATTGGCCAATCACCGCCAGCGCCGGATGTCATGAGCGCCCGCTTCCTGAGTACGCGGAGTGGAACCATGTGGAACCCGCAAAAGATATGACTCGATGCATCAAGCGAAAAGAGTCACTCTTTCTCCCTGTCTTCCACGTCAGGATTCACGCGTTGCAGCTTTTACCTTCCAGAGGCGTGAATCGGAACAATGACCACCACGACTTCCGACACAGAGGCAACCCCTCTCTTGCAAGAGTCCTCGGTGGCGAAGGCGCACGAAGAGGTGTATAGAAGGTTCTCTGGGCCGCAGAAGAAAGCAATAGTCGCAATCGTGTCGCTCTGCGGACTGATGCCTTGTACGCATTAATCTTTTCTGTCGCTCGCTCTCCATCTTACACCTTTACTCGGTCTAGTGTTCATCGCTGGGTCGTTCATTCCATGTATACCTCAAATTGCGAGGGATTTGGAGACTACTGGTCAAACGGTGAGGTGAGCTTCTTGATCTCCATTGCGTAATACGCGTAAATTCATGCTCCCGATCGTCAGTATGGCTGTGAGCATCTCCGTGTTCGCAATGTCGATGGGAGGCCTTGTTGGCTCAGCCTACTCTGGTTTCTGTGAGACTTTTCTTTACTGATATTCCTACTTTGGCTTACTTCTTGAGTCACGCTCGCTGGAACCAGACGGTCGTCGTCCGGTGTATTGCTACCTACTGCCATTCTCGGTTGTGGGCTCGATCGGCAGTGCATTTGCTACCTCAATACCGCAACTTCTGTTTTTCAGGTTCTTTCAAGCGTTCGGGGTCTCTGCTGGGCTCTCTGTAGGAGCAGGCATCATTGGCGATATATACAAATTAGAGGAGAGGGGCACAGCGATGGGGATATTCTTTGCAGTACGTGATCATCCTATAATCTTTTGGTACGAAATGACCAACTTCCACTGCGGTATCTTTATAGGCGATTCTACTAGGCCCAGCTCTAGCACCTCTAGCCGGCGGTGCAGCAGCTCACTACGCCTCCTGGAGGGTGATGCAATTGATAATCGGCGTCGTCGTATCACTTGTCCTCCTCTCAGTTCTGACTTTTCTACCTGAAACAAGTCATCCAGGAACTCGAGGGGTTGACAAGCTGTCAGACTGTAATGATCCTTCTAACATGGAGCGTTCCCAGGGACGAAATTGGCTGAAGCTGAAAACACCAGTTGTCCTGAACCCGTTCTCATCACTCCTGATGCTGAGAAGTCCCAGCGTTCTAGTTGTTGTAAGCTTCAATATCTCGTTTGCGACGTTTAGTGATTTATCATCTTTTAAGGCTATAGTGGCGTTCCTTGTTCTTGCTGTCGACTATAGTGTGTCTCCAATTCTCAACAAATGCAAAGGTTCCACTCTAACATTGCTCTCCCCGAAATCAACAGTCCTCCTCATCCCTATTGCGTACACAATCGTAAGTTCCTGATCACCAGACTCACCTCGTCCGCCTCACCCTCATTATGTGCTAGGGACTGAAATATAACTTAAGCAACGAAGCATTCGTAGGTGCTTGCTTTATCCCGAACGGTATCGGCAGCATGAGTACGTTCTCTAGTCTCTAACCTTCACTTTGGAAGTTCTAATCGAGTATCGCTGTGACAGTCGGTGCACCCCTTGCTGGCCGACTCTCCGATCGCATCGTTACCAAATACAAGGCAAAGAGGGGATCGTGGTACCCAGAAGACCGTCTCCGAGCCGCAATCCTCCCTACGTTGACACTCATCCCTCTATCCACCCTTGCCTCAGGTATCTTGACGACCTATGTTGATGGGCCAGTTGGATTGGCCGGGAACTTGGTTTGTCTGTTTATTAATGGGTTTGGGGTAGGTGTCATTTTCGGATATCCCATATCAGGACGACGTTGATCCAACTCCCAAGATTGACATGGCACTGAGTCCATGCTCTGCGTATCTTGTCGACATCTTGCATTCGAAAAGTGCTGAAACCATGGCTGCAACCAGGTGCGTCTGTCGTTGTATTCTGTCTTCCACCGACTGACTCTCTGTTACCGCTTCTTACACATGTAGCGCTTTCCGGGCTATACTGCTCTCGTTCTGCATTATGGGTATCTTACCTATGGTCGAGAACTGGGGCGTTCTAGCGACTGATATCATAGCAGCGTCATTAGGCTGGCTTTCGTTTATGTGAGTCGCATTTCGTCTTGGTTTTGGCTCCTTCCGCTTCCGTCACTACGGTGTACTGACTTTCTTACTCCAATGTTCAGTTTTCTCTGGGCAGCAATCAGGTATGGTGAAACGTTACGGTCATGGGTGGACTTGGGCTTTTCGACGGAAGAAACCAACTAAACTACCGAAAAGTTGTGCCACATATCAGCTCAGTGGACTTTCAGAGGGCGCCTAATTTGACTCCTTTGACGCCTTGATCTTTTTCACATCTTTCGTCCGTGGTCGTTTTGCCTGGTTGCTTGTGCCTATTGGTCCAGTCATCTTATTGTACATGAGGACTAAGAACTCGATACGATGCTCACCTATGGCAGAGATCGTCGAGCAACCTGACTCCTCTAAGGTTGACTGAAATAAATTGACCAGCTTGGATGACATGGCCGCTGTGACTGGATTCTTGGTTGTCTTGACTCTGAGCCGCCGTAAGATGGGCATGACATTTGCGTCTTCGCATCGAAGATTGACAACGGCATCGATTATTGAGGCAGTTGAGAGATCCTGGCCCAGTCCCAGCTCGACAAGAGAGTCGAAGATAGCCCTGTTTCTTCGAAAGAACTCCCTGGCCATTCTAGGATTAATGCGGGCACCGTAATTGGTGACCAACGCGCAGCTATCATGTACCGTGAGGCACCTGAGTGACTGAGCCTTCTCCGTTCCACGAAGAATCAAAGAGAAGAACTCGAATGCCTCCTTGCAGCGAGAACGTCTCCAAACGCGACCTATACACGTCGACGTTCACAGGATATGGTGCCGAGATACCCTTGACTGCCAACCCCGAAAGCATAACGCAGCCAGTATTGAGGTCCAGTTCAACCAAGTTAGGGAGCTCACTGAGCAGCTTTGGTACAACGTGCCACAGAGTCACCGTAGGCTCCACGTCTTTGCTTGTCGTGTTGAACACAGAGCATGCAGTGGCAGAGATGCGTAGCGATTGCACAGAGTACTTGAGGTATGGCTTGAATTCAAAAAAGATGAACACCCTTTGGACTCGAACAATTTGACTGGTGCCAAGCGAAGTATTTTTCAACGCGTTGAGATCCAGTGTCGAGAATATTGCCTTGTACGCGTACTTGTGAATGGAACGCGACACCAGAGCACAAGATTTGAGCGTCTTGATGTCATCTTCGAGATACTGCACAATGTGAATTATCACATCGTCTGGAATGGGCTCGGTGGCCATAGTGGAGATGGCGGGAGGGAAAGGCGAATGCCACAGGAATCGGAGAGATGGCCGAGACTGCGGTAAGTGGAGGGTACAGCAAGAGTATCAACGAACATATACCTGGGCTCTACCGCTTTTAAACGAACGAATCAAACACGTGCACCAAGTGGCCAGCAGTGGACAAGTTTGGACGACAATGGCATTGTCTCACTTCCCCCGGCACATTGGGCCATATTTGGCACTCAACACCCTAGCCAAGGTTCGAATCAAGACTCTAATAGTAACATACGTTATGTACATGCATTGCAAAATTTAAACAAAAGCGTCCAAATGATATCTCCGTGTAAATCTACAACCATCCGTTCATGTACAGGCATTGCAAAAATTTAAAGAAAAGCGTCCCAATGATGTCCATGTAACGAGAGCAAATCTATAACCATTCGTCAATCGGCCTCAGACCGTCCCTAGAGTCCGTCACTTTCCAAGCATCCAGAGCCGTCCCAGCACCCGTGTGGACTATAGAGGAAGTCACGCTCACAGATACGCCCGACTCTCGAAACTCACACCCAAACGCGGCCGGATTCGATCCTTCGGTCATCTGAGAAAAGAGCCCAACGCGCACAGTCTCGAGCTTCGCAACGTGGGTTGTTTCGCTGGCCATATCTTCACTGCTGGTAGAGATGAAGGCGGCTGCGACAGCGAGTCGCGTATGAATGAAGCTTCTGAGGCTGTCGAGGGTGAATCGTGCCTGATCGAATCTAACGTGGGCGAGGCGTGGACAAAGGAGATTGAAATCCCATGATAATGCGACGGGAACGTCTGGGCGAGAGAAGGTTGGTAAAAGACCAGCCAAAACCTCGTCATCCAAGTCAATCTCTTTGTCGGGGTCTCCCATTGGCACACCCTCTCCCGGCCAAGTACCTTCCATCTCGAACGATCGGCAATCCATCACCCACAGCCTCTCTAGCGATGGCATAAGCTTAAGGCAGTCAAAGAACGTCGCTCTGCAGATTGCGCTGGCGTCGATCATGAATGTGGTGATTGATATCGGACGTTTTTGGCCAGAAAGGAGGGTGAAAAGTGGATTGGGTTCGAGCTGGGAATCTGGGTACGGCACCATCCGATGGTTCGTGTAGCTGAGAGTCCGTAGCACAGGTAATTGAAGCAATTCGTAGAGCCTCGGAAGGAGGTGGGGTTGACATGTACAGGTTTCCAATGCCAACGTTTCTAGCCGAGTTAAGGACAATAGGCCGTCACTGGGAAGGTCGCCCCATGCACCTTCAGTTGCTCTCGTGAAAGTCGCGCCGTAGCTCCTCGGATTGTCGTCATCGTTGACATCAGCGAACTGGATATCAAGCTTGACGATGCTTCTGCGCGTCGCAAGCAGCAGTGCCATCGCGTCTTCGTATCCGAACCAACTTCGGTCGGACGTGCCTTCCACCCGAACCTCTTCCATCGCGTCCCATTTCAGCCGCGTTTGCAGTATGTCTCCGCTGACTCCGTCCCATACCACCCTACGCAACGACGGTGCCTCCCAAAGACAGGCATCTTCAACGTCCGAGCCTCTGCGCAAAGTGATCTTCTCGAGTCTCGGAAAGATGGTGGGCGGTTTGTTGAGTATGAGTTTAAGATTGTCATCCGGTAAATCGAGGTCGAGTTCGCGAATATTGTGAGAGGCGGCGATGACGGCACGAGAGAAGTCTTCCCTCTTCCCGAATGTATATTGTAGTGATTGGGGCCAATACAGCGAGATGGTGAGAGGGGAGTATGTCCACCGACGTGCGTGGGTGAGCCACCACGTCGCACCCGCCAGCCTGTTGTCGAATGCAGAGCGGAAATTAGCCTCGGAGCGGGATGACGGAATTGGGATATGGACCGCAGCCCACAGCTTGGGCGACAACAACGCAAGGTTGCGCCATAGTCTGCAGACTTGCGTAAGTGAGATTGGTGCTTCTGAAGAGCTCAGAGTGGGGAGATGGTGCGTGGGTAGGCAGTGTTGAAATATCTCTTGAAGAATCTCTGCCGGAATGGAGTCAATGGGGGGCTGGCTAAGCAGCTCCTCGTAAGCATGGATTACTTTCAGCAACTTCCTCCTTTTCGCGTCCAGTCTTTCAAGACTATCCCGGTAGCTTCGAAGGAGGGTCGCAATCTCTACACGTTCGAGCTGGGATGGGAAGTAGTTGGCCTTCGTACAGTGGAGGAATGGCGAGCGGGGTAGGCACTCCTGAACCATGATGGTGGCGGATCGAGGAAAACCTCCGTTCGAGTTCAGCACGCCGCACATAAACAAACTAAGATGAAAACTTCGTTTACCTCATATAGTACTCCAGGCTGTGCTAATTCTTCATTCTCTCAGGCGTTATCGGAGTATTAAGACGGTCATTAGTCCTCCACATACCAGCCAAGTTCTGACCTTTCTTTTTACTGCCTCTTGGTGAAGAGAAGATCGAGGGAAGGCATGTTTGTACTAGGTCAGTATCCAGATCAACCGTGTTGCAATTTCAAAATCGAAGCTCCGTACAACATTCCTCCTTTGATACACGTTTCAACGGGAACACGTTGAGTTTGCGGGCTTCTGTCGAACATGCATCAAAGTCCGGGATTCCATGCGGCATCGATGCACACCCAGAATCTTACCACGCCCTTGATCAAGTTGATGTCATCGTTGACTTCAATATATATCTCTTCGATGCTTCCACTTTTTTGACCGCTACGTCGAATCCGGTGACTCAGATAGCTTTCCTTTCGACATACCCGGTTGGGAGATCCCAACCTCTCACATCAGTGAAAATTCGGGTTGCAGATATGGCATGTCAGCTCGAGATCTGGCAGCACTCAAGATCTCACAGTTTTGCCATGTCGTCAATGTGAGTCGGATCGGGTTGTGCAAGCGCATCTGGTCCTGACGACAGCGGATCTGACGACGTCTGTTCAAGACCTGAGCCCAGAACCAGGTCAGATATTCTGACCGTATCTGGCAGTATCGGCGTGTCTGGAAGTACCAGCGTGTCTGGCGGTATCGGCGTGCCTGATAGTATCAGACCCTAGTTCAAAGCCCCATCCGTACTGGTATGCGCAAGTCTTAGCGATATTCCATGCTCGTGTCATTTTCAATGATCCCGAGAGTGACGTTTACACAGGGGAGCCGGTTCTTATGGAGTTTCTGTGGATACGATGGTACGGCATGGATAATACTCGACGCTTTGGATGGAAGGTAAAGAGTCTACCGAGGGTTGGGTTTATTGATCCTGCGCGGGACAAGTCAATGGATTTTGGCTTTGTTGATCCCGCGCTCGTTGTTCGTGCCGTTCACTTGATCCCGGATGCGACCAGTGGTTGGTGTTCAAACGGGATCTCCCAGCCCAGTTTGGCCCGCCCTCAAGTAGAGAACGCTGACTACACAGACTGCGCCTACTTCCATGTGAACGTGTACGCCATTTCTCTCCTTGAACCAGTATGATCATACTAATCAATCTTGTTCATTAGATTCGCCGATCGAGACATGTTCATGCGATACCGTGGAGGCGCCGTTGGCCACAAATCAATCCGCAGTGCCGTCGACCATTTTCTCACAGACAGAGATTCGGTTGATACTCGATACCGCCAAGACTCGGCGAAGAAGTCAGCCCAGGAACAGCTACATGAGGACGGGATTCAAGACCCGGTGCAACTCCAGAATAACGAAGATCGCGCTGAGTGGAGAAATCCGGACGGTACCACCGAAGATGATGACTATAATTATCGGGAGGAGGAGGAGGAGAGCGAGGAGGCCCGGATTGCACGAAGATCGCGTGAAGAGGAGAGTCAACATGACATGGACCTTGAGGATGGGGATGAGTGGGCGTCGTTTGGTTTGGCTCGATTTTGATAGATCCGAGCTGTGGGCTCTGAGCGCCTGTGCAACGGATGATCGACAACCTATTTTACCTCAGTTGTGAATTTACCAAGGCACATTACCTTTCCCATTCCATTCAATTGATTCTTTGAAGTCAATTTGCACTCACAAATGTCTTATTATAATTTGTATTGCTTCAGAATCTAGCTTGCGATTCTCAGCATAGTGAAGTGTCGAGAATGATTTCAGTAGTAGCCTCTTATAGTTATTACTGTCCTACCCTCCCCAGAAGCACAGAGGGCCACATCTGCTAAAGCCCAGCTTGACGACTCACAGATATGACAATGGCCGCCTTGACGACGTCCTGGTCGGATGGCGCCTACACGGATCCAGCCTACCAACTTGGTGAGTGTCGGATGCACATACATCAGACTTGCAGTGGCAGGTCTGGATTCCATTAGGTTTGCTGTGCCCCGTGTCTGAGCACCAGCAGATAGCTGTACCCTTGTCAGGTGCACAGGTAAATAGGTGAGTGCCTATCTGGAATCGATCTCATTGGCCCGTTGCGGACACCCTGGCGCACGGCGGATCTGGTCAACGTCTGGATGATGTCATCAGACTAGCATGCCGCCATCCTCTCGCGCGCTAGGCAAGGGCACGGCAAAATTGACTTGAGCAGCTCAAGGTCATGTTGCCCAGGTACGGCGATAGCAGACGCAGATCTCAAGCTTACATGGCAGGTCTCGTGAGCGAGATTTCGCTGATGCAGTGTACCAGATTACAGACTACCTGACTTTTCAGTTATGGGCGTTCCTCTGAGAGGAACGCCCATAACTGAAAGAATCCTCTCAAAAGATAGGCCCAAGACCTTCGTGAACGTCTCGCGGATGCAGGCCTTTCGAAATTCGGGGGCTTTTGCGATCCTTTTTTTACGGAAGAGTATGAACGGAGGACCATTGCTGATTTGTTCGCCAGACAAGTAAGCACGCGCGGCGTCAACGAAATGGCTCTAACTGCTCAGGTGCTGGATCCGTTGCCCCTTCGGCCTCCAGTACAGGAACGGGTTACAAGGGCCGAGGAACCTTGAGATGTTCTTACGCAGATACGGAAGCGTGCGCAACAGCAGCTTTTGCTGCTGTTTTTCTATTCATTGTTCTTTGTAGGCTTCAGGACCACCTTATCTAAGAGCCGGGCCAAAAGGCCACGCCGTCTGTCAGGAGGAAGCCACTTTATTACCTCCGGTTCCAAAATGGACCCGTACCCATCCCCGACAGTTGGTACGGCACCAAGCCAAACCCGATTACTCTTCCTATAGAGGTTCACCATCCGGCTTTTGCTTATTTCAGTACCGTCGCTTGAGATTTCTAATGCGAACCACCCGACGGTATCATTGATTTGACTGTCCAGTTGCTGTCCAGCTCACGGCTGCCTCATCTAGCGACCACTGAAGTAGATCGCGAAAGCACCACCCGCGATATTCTCTGGAAAATCCTGCGGTTTCCCACCATCCAGACCGTACACAAGGACAGAACCTCAACCGATCACGCTGCTGTTTACTCCCGTTTGAGCTCAGACCCACCAGGCGGTGCGGCTCTCGGTGCTATCGAGGAAAAGGTAGATCTTGGCACATTTGATGGCCAATCCACTCAGGGCTCATTTTCGTATCTCCAGGCACTGGACTGACCCTGGACAAGAGGTCAGTCCATGTATGCTTCATAGAATTTCTTTGTTTTTGACCGCATTCATAGGTTTTGATGCCAGAAGCAACGTCTTGCCCATTGTTCATTATTTCGACTGCAAGTCCCTGGCGCGTCGTCTTCGGGGCCGTGCTCACGTCAAGTACCATCGTTAAGCGCCTAACGGATTTCCTTTGGCTCGGAAACAGTCGCTTGGTTGAGGATACACACATTGCGCCTTGCCCGCATCTTCGCTCTTCGAAATGTTGTGGCGCGATTGCAAATATTCTATGAGCTCCTCTCCCTTCCAGTCGAACCCAACACTCGATTTTCCCATATGCCACGTCCTTCGTCGAACGAAACGCTCATTCTTCCCACATCAATTAATTCCCCAATAAACAACTTCTCAGACACTGGCAACACCCATCCGAGTGTGTGGCCTTCCTAGCCACCACTTCCGCGGAAAGCCGGTTGTCGTCAGGTTTGTCGAGCGTTATGGCGTCAAAGCACATGAGCAACTGGCTGAAATAGGGAAGGCACCCACCATTCTGTAACATTGAGACGTTTAACCCGCTGATGAAGTTTCAAGCGAAAGGTATTACCCTCGCAAGATGGTCGTGATGGAGTATATGAGGAGACATGCGAGGACGGTGTGTCTGATACTGTCCGAATGGCGCTTCGTATCGATTGAGTACCTGCACTCCCAGGTATTGTACATGGTGGCATCCCTCCACCGAACATTACTGTCGTACGAGGGGAGGGCGATGAAGGAAGCAGGGCGAAGATCTTGGACCTCGATTAGGCGGGGGGAAAGGGCAAGGCACGATATCCTCTTCGTTTATTACCGGGGCTCTGGTCTGATGGTGTCGGTGACAATAAGCTTATTTAAGCCCTTCATGATATGGAGATGCTGGAGCGGCTGTAATCACTTTGGAGAAACTCTTTCGTCCACTCTGACTTGGTAGTCAATAATGTTGATGAATACAACCAAATGTACCTTTATATAATAACTCAAGGTTGAAATCGAAGTGGAGTTGTACGGTGTGGAAAGTGAGCTACGTGAAGGCCATAGTATAAAATGTAAGTGGTCGGTCAGTCTGATTGGAGGAGAGGAGTTGGGAGCATACAAAGAGCGAACAGAAAACAAGTAGTGGGGCTTTAGCTCCTTGTCTTCGTGCCAGAGACAGTACCGCAAGGTCCGGACGGGAAATTGGATTGGTATTAGTACATGTCGTTCCACTACTGTGCCTCTCCTTACTTCTTTCTCTTTAAGGCACGTTTGGAGTATTAAGCCGGTCATTAGTCCTTCACATATCAGCTAAGGTCCGACGTTTCCTTTTGTCGTCTCTTGACGGAAAACAAGTTGAATGAAGCCATGGTTGCGCAAAGTATGTCTCTAGACAACCGTGCTGCACTTCCAAAGATCCTCCTTTTGATACACGTTCCAACGGGGAACACGGTGAGTTTGCGGACGGGTATCAATACACGCCACTGACATGCCTTGACTCGACGAGCGTCTAGACGACACTCCTGCCCATATTATTATCGCGCTCTCGGAGGTGAAGGAGGGGTGGAACACGATGAAGCTATTTAAACGGGGGATAGATTGGAAGGCGAGGCTCTCAAGGGTAGTGTCGATGGAGTTCATAAAAGGTTGATGGAGAGAGAGTATGATTTAAATGTGGTTCGTTCGCTGCAGTTTCGTTTGTACATCACGATACTGGTACGGCGCCAGTCACTCTCAGGGTCAACCTCAGCGCAATAAGAGTTGACTACGGCTGCTCTTAACCGTTGAAACACTTACAAGACGGCTGCCCGGGAATATCGACGACGAGGCGTTCGGCATCCTAGGCATGCTGGCTGTTATCCTATTCGACTTACACGGCGCGACTTGCGTACGATTGTATCAGGCCATTGGTAAGAAAAGATGTATTACTTTGAGCCGCTTCACGTAGACTACTTGGCTGGAAGATCAAAGATCACTGAGGTCGATTGAGGGATGTTGAGAACGCAGCCACTCGAAACCAGCCTTCGCTGCCAAATCTTTCGCCATCTTCTTCTTTGTAGCGAATGCCCAACCAAGTACATATACAACGTCGTCATCGCTGTGGCCTACGACTGTCATAGATAAAAAGTTAGTGGGAAGTTCAATACGCCGAATATGAGTGTCGCTCACGTCTAGCTTCAGCGAACCATGGTCTTTCGTGGTCGTTTGTCTCCTGGGCGACGACAGCTGAGCGGACGATGTTGCCGAATAGTCGCTGAGTGGCATTGTTGAGCTTCATGCAGAATTCTGGGAGGGCTTTGGAGTTAGCAACGAGAGGTACACAGTGCGAAGAGTGGAGCCGCACCGTTGGACATGATGACTGTGAGTAAGGGGGTCGCAAAGAGTGCTCGACAGCCAAAGAGATTTGGGGTGACAGAAGAGGATTATGAGGGGTTAAATGGCGGGAACGTGTGCTCAGCTCCTACAGGATCTTATCCAGTCATATCTCGTGCTTGAGAAGTGGGGTTGGTTTGGGGAATTAGCGTGACAGGTTGGAAATACTTGTGGACCATGCGGCTGCTGTTTGATCCTTGACTTTAAAATTCAAATGGCTCAGTACGTACAATATGAGTACTGATTATCAATCTCTTATTCTTCCAAAGAGACGTAGGTCCACCCTCCGCCTCGTATTTACACCATATCTCAAGGTCAGCGATCGCCGATCGGTATGCCTAAGGCTCACTTCAAGGTGAGATTCTGACAAGCCTTTTTGATATGGAAAAGAAGCAACCCACGAAAATTGCGCCTTGGACCCGCAGCAGTTGAGGGTCGCCGTGCTCCGTAATTAAATGCTGTTTGCCTGAACGGGTGAGAAACGTGCGGCACTTGGCAGCGGAGTAGTTACCCAGCTCGAATCGAAGCTTCCCTCATGACCGCTTAAAATGAGTGCCACATCAGGCACACTGGAGAAGCGCGTTGACTGCTGCGATATGCTGAACCATCGCTCCATGAATGAACAAGCTTTTCCGTCCTTCCCGGAATAGTAAGTGTTAGGAAGCGAGCACAGGGCACGGCGGCCGTTCAATTACATTCACATATTAGATTGCCAGTTCTCGCTTCACGTTCTTCACTTCTATTGACGCCCGGGAGATAGGGCGGCCAGCTTTTACTTACATCTTACCTTACATCCCGCCTGTACTTAGCCTTATCGTCCTCGATTACCGATCACTATGACCCAGGGCAGACATGCCGGCCGAATCCTGCTGGGGACCCTCCAGGTCATGGGAGCGCATCTCTCGATCACCGTTATCATTCAATTGTTTACCTGCGAGCTTTACATAGTTATATTTCATTAGACCGAGCTATTCCTACCATCGGAGGCTTTGGAGGCTAGTCTGTGTATGTGGTAACACGTGCCATGGTCGGCAAGTTTGAAGGGTCTCTCAAGTTGCACCTTAGCGATTGAGCTGGTGAAGATTCGCAGCGAATACATGTTCTGATCACCCATAGATAGAGCCTGGAGGCTGCGTGATATATTGAGGGGAAGGCAAAAGCAACGCGAACCAGAGATATCTACGATGATTTGCGATTTAGTTCTCATCTGGGATAGCTGGGCTAGTCCCGTTTCGTCGACTCACGAACTTCAGCCTCGGCGGGGTGAGGACTCGGCCCGATTGCCCCTACATGTGCTCGACCCCATTCATTCGGCTGTACTGCAGCTTTCATTAAAGATACAGTCCGTCGACTCTGGCAAGCTCGATGCCCAATCCTAGAAGTGACAGACGGGACTAAGGAAAAATACCACCAAATCGAAGAACGCGATTCTCTGGCTTTCTCGGTGCTTATCTGATGTTGCCTGAGATTTATCCCTTACTCCATGCACACTTGTCGGTCCTTGAGGCTCAACTGAGCATTGTGGAGGCTTCCTTTCGGTACTCGTTGCTCCCTTGAATACTGAAGAAAATATCCAGTGATTACGACCACGGAGTGATACTCCATGTCGTCTCTCTCATCGACCGCTCTCTTTCCGGTATCGGGGTCCCTACCAGGTTGCGTTTAATCGTGTCGCTATGCACCTGGATATGTAATTTGAAAGACAGTGACGCAATTAGAGGCTAATATCAAACAAGTTATAGAGATCTAGAATATGAACATGTGAAGTGCCACACTTGGCGGATAAGTTTTTAATGCAAAATGGCGTCTCTACACAGGAAGGAGCCTCCGGCAAAGGCTATAGTAGCTGAAGCGGAAAGGGAAGCGACGAGAGGCGGCACAGTTTCAATGGTACTTATCAGGATATTTTTAAATCATATCCTGCTGTCGTAATCGTAACACATCGGAGCTGCAGTTTTGTGATTGAGCCTCGGAGTTGAACGTGATCTATTCTGAGAGCGTCGGGGAACGTTTTAGCTTTCAGCCTTCACGCCATGCGACGAGCTTTTCTTTGATAATGTTAATGATTTGATTGTGAGGAGCCATATTAGCCGTGATATAGAATTCTGAAGGACGAAGTGCCCCTCCAAACTCGTATCCGGTTCGAAATTTTATTGTATTTTTTAAAGCAGCACCTTGGCGTGCAGGTGTTTCGTCTTGAATTCGCTCCACCTTGAGAAGCTGACGGAGCATCCTTAGTCTACGGGTTCTGATCATTTTTTGCTTGCGCCATACCGCTCTTTTCAGCGAGATAGACACGTGGATGCAGTCCACTGAACACTAGACTGATTTGGTCGGCAATGCCTTTGGCCTTGTCACACGGAAAGACATTCCTGATTACCACTCAAGTGTCAGCCGCTGGTAGATGTTCGGATTCATAAAACAAAATTGTGTGGATACTAGTCATTGTCATCTACAAACTCGTCCCAATGATATTTGATATGTCCATGTATCGAACTACAGCCACTCATCTATCTCCCTAAGACCCTCCCTTGGGTTTGCCGCCCCGAAGGGCTCAGCAGTCACAGCAGCTTCAGGCTGTTTAGGAAAAGACATACTAACACTCACGTTTGACTCTCGTAGCTCGTACCCAAACGCTGCCTGATCCGATTCTCCTAGCATCTGATACGCGAACCCAACATGCACGCTCTTGAGCTTCGCAACATGAACTGCATCCCAATAGTCTATCGAGTCGTCAGCGTAGGCAGCCCCTACGGCTGCGAGAGAAAGTCGGGTGTTAACGAAGTTCTTGAGACCGTCAAGGGTGAACCACGCCCGATCGAACCTAATGTGGGTGAGGAGTGGGCAGAGGAGATCGAAATCCCAAGAGAATTCGACGGGAATGTCGTAACAGAAAGTTGGTAAAAGATCGGCCAGGAACGTGTCGTCTGGAACTATCTCTTCTTCGGTGTCGCCCGTCGATGTGCTACCTTCCACCGGGAAACGTCGACTATCCTTCACCCACAGCCGCTCCAACAAAGGTAAAAGCCGAATACACGTCAACAACATCGCCCTTGAGATCGAGCCAGCGTCGATGATTAATGTAGTGATCGCTATCGGATGTCGTTGGCTAGAAAGGATGGTGAAGAGTGGATGGGGTCCGCATTGAGAAGGTGAGATTGAGTTTGCCTGACGGTGTGCATAGCTGAGGGTCCGCAGTGAAGGGAGCCGCAGCGCCTGGTAAAGCTTCGGAAGGGAGTAGGTTTGGCGGTTATCGACTACCAGATCCAACGATTCAAGTCGAGGAAGGTATAATTCAGCATCACCGGAAGCGGAGTCGACTCGAGCGCCTTGCATCGCTCTGACGAAACTTGAGCTGTACCTCCGGTTTGGATCGATGATAGCGGGACCGGTGACGCTCGGAACGTCGACGAGCTGGATACCGAGTTTGACAAGGGTTCTGCGTGTGACTTGCAGCAACGCCCTGGCATCGTCGTACTTGAACCAAGTTCGGCCGTCAGGCGTGCGCTCCACCCTGAATTCCTCCATTGCCTCCCATATTAACTGCGTTCGCAATATCTCGCCCCTCACTCCGTCCCATACCACCTTCCGCAAGGAAGGGGTTTCCCATAGACAGGTCCCTTCGATACCCAAGCCTCTACGCAATGTAATCTTCTCGAGTCTCGGAAAGATGGAAGGCGACTGGTTGAGTATGAGTTTAAGATTGTCATCTGGTAAATCGAGATCGAGTTCGCGGATATTGGTCGAGGCGGCGATGACGGCGCGAGCGAAATCCTCCCGCTTCCCGAACACATAGTATAGGGACTTGGGCCAATGCAGCGAGACGGAGAGAGGGTAGTTAGATCGTCGTCCATGGGTGAGCCACCACTTCGCACCCGCTAACCTGTTCTCGAACGCGGAACGGAAACAATCCTCGTCGCGGGAGGACGGAATTGGAATATGTATCGCAGTCCACAGAGTGGGCAACGACAATGCGAGACTGCGCCATAGTCCACAGACCTGTGTCAGCGAGATGGGCGCGTCGGACGAGCTGAGAATCGGGAGATGCTTCGCGGGTAGGCAGTGGTGAAAAATTTCTTCGAGAAGCTCGGCTGGAATAGATTGAATTGGGGACTCGCTACGTAAGAGCTCGTGAGCATCGATCGCTTGTATAAACGGTGTGCGGCTCGCTTACTACCAGTCTTCCAGGCCATCAAGATAGCCCGGGATCAGGGCCGCGACATTTGCTCGCCCAGAGTGAGATGGACGATACTTGGTCTGCATGGATTGGCGATAAGGTGTGTGGGCCAGGTGCTCCTGACTCGTGAAGGAGGAGAGGGATCGAGGTTATAACACGCCGTCGATAAGGAGGGTAAATGAAAACCCGGTTCGCCTCGTGTCATGTACCGGCCGGGCTGTGACACTTCTGCGTCATTTTGAAAGGGTTCGTTTAGCGCCCAGCAAACTCGAAAGTCCTGCGTTCCCCTTTGCCAGCTCTTAGATGAGACTTTGGAAGGACTGATACGTTTCCGAGTCAGGACACGCACGCCAGCAAGAGAGCTGGGCACGTCCGGTTCAGACCTAGGATCGAGGAATCCGCATTGCGGTACACGTTGACCGCAGGCCAGGTTTATCCAATTCTGTTGGGCATCTGTTTAACTAGCTTTCCACGAGGCGTCAGCGGCAGGCACCCATTCAGTCGGAATCTTGTCGGAATGGTCATGGGTCCAACGGGCGTCTAAGCCCTGTGCCTTGGGGCGTTCTTGTGCTTCTATTAGCAATGCTTCTGGATATCTATATCCGACAAGCTTTCCACGTCAATACACGAGAAACAAGATCAAGACGTCATCACCTTTGAAAGTACTGCCTCGATCACCTATCTTTCATCTCATTTGGGAACCTGGAATTGTCGGTCGCGTTTTGACTATACCCTCTGGCTGGTACGGACGACTAGACTCCTCCTAACAGCTCGAGAGTAGACAGGGGAAGTATTACCACCAAAGTGTAATGAATAATACGCTTTCCCTACTTATACAACGCCTCTCTGAGTAATCCTGGATAATTGATTAGCACAGAACCTTACCCAGCCTCGGCACTTCGTTAAGCAGGACATCACGGTGCTTGACCACCCCTTCGTACTGCATGGTCTTCAAAGAAGGACGGGTAGTCTCGACGATACCATATACTCAGTCGATCCGGGGTGTAGGCGCGAGGTTGATATGAATAGCGAGAGTTCGTTGTTCGTCGGTAGGTTAGGAAGCGTATCCAACAGGAGGACGATAACCCACCTATCTACAATTTCGACACTAGCCCCAAACGCTCTCGCCAAACTGCCCAACGTCAAACTCCTATAATTCTCCAGAAGTTGTTCGTATGCTATGATTCACAATTCACGGACGAAGTATCTGCAAGCGAAGGGTCAGCGATCCATAGAGACCAAGACGAGAGGTGGCAGAATGAATGAACGAAGAGAGAGNNTACCGGAGGAGAGAGAGAGRAAAANGAGGGAGAAAGAAAGCTCGAACCCACCTCGCATGCGCACCCAACACCCGACTTGGCACCAACACGCTCTCCTCCAACTCCGCAAGAGCCAAAAAGAATTTGTTATAATGGCACACGTACGTCGCCGAGGAGAGGAAGGTCGGGGATGACTTGGTTGACTTCCGGGGATGATATGCCCTGTGTGCGAGCTCGTTTCAGCGATTCATTTCTTTACTGAGAGGGAGCGGGAGGGAAAGGAGACGGAGTAACGAAGCAACACAGAACAAGGAAGAACGAGAAGGTAGAAGATCACGCACCTTCTTCAGCTCAACCCTCCCGAAACACAACGCCCACTATTAACGCCCATCGCCACATAACCAGTGCAGCCGATCACTTCAGTAGCGGTCAACGTTGAGAGAGCGTCCGGGAAGAGGTCAGCGGCGCGTTTGAATTGACGGGTGGAGATGAGATAGAGGGCGGTATAGACTTTGAGGTGGCTTCACCGGCCCCAGTCGCCTACTTAGTCGATGAGTTTAGCGGCAGGCGAGCGAGCGCAACGAACGAAAGCGTGAACAGAGGGGGAAGGGAGGAGAGAAAAACCAAAAAGTGAGAAGCGTGAGAGAAGAAATACGAGGAAAGGAGGTAAACGTACTTTTCAGCTTTCGCCATATACTCTGTCACAAGGTTCGTATCACCAAAGAAGAACCCAATCCTGGGGATGGTGAGTACGGTGTCGATACGGGAGCCTAGTTCTGGTGTCTTTTCGAGTGCCAGCTTTTGTGCGGCGAAGGCTTTGTCCTGAGCAGTTGGTTAGCGATCTTGCTCCCGTTTATATGATGAATACGAGGATGGGGATCGAACTAGGGAGGTAGGAAGGCGAGGAGGAAGGAGAGACTCACTATCCTCAATCCTCGTCGAATAATTGGCCTTGGCCTTCAACGCATCGCTATCTCCTCCCTCCGTCTTCTCGGCATCGGACAGCCTTTTATTTAGCCTCTTCAGCTCTTGCTTGTTAGCTGATTCGAGTTCCGCTCGGGGTTTGGAGCCCAGAGGGAGCGATAACGACGTCGATATTGATGTCGACGCGGAGGCAGAGGTTGAGGGGGAAGAGGCTGCGCTGATTAAGCCGCAGTACTAAGACCCATTCTATCTCATAAAAAGACTGATTTTGAGTGAAATGAGGACCATGAGGAGGAAAGACGCATACCATCGACTCGAGTCCCCTCCAACAGCTTGCTCCTCGCATTCTCGTGTAGATGCTTCAACCCAGGGTTCGATAGCACATAGAGGTTCTTGGGGGGCGTTAATTTGGGGATCGGAAGTACGACGTCTTCTGCAGAAGTCATCGTCGTTGTAGTCGAGCTCGCCGTGGATCACGAAGAGGAGGATGAGGACGAGGGCAAGGGGGATGCCGGGAATGTAT
The DNA here is from genome assembly GCA_004126415.1 of Candolleomyces aberdarensis. Classification (NCBI taxonomy): domain Eukaryota; kingdom Fungi; phylum Basidiomycota; class Agaricomycetes; order Agaricales; family Psathyrellaceae; genus Candolleomyces; species Candolleomyces aberdarensis. The sequence continues at coordinate 75,134 of SDEE01000065.1, forward strand.
TTTCCCACGGTCTAAATACAGACGCGCTCATGTGTTCATTGCGTCTAGTAGGAGATGCGAGCACCATAGATGAGACGCCCTCGGTGGGTCATTTAAATACAGATGCGCTCTTTAACATGACAAAAAAACTGAGTGTCTGCAGGCATTTGCTCATCGACACGCACCACAGCCAAACCCATCCCCATAGGCCAGTTCCCCCCTGATAAGCTCCCCGCCCGGCATCCTCCAAGATATAACCATAGTATGAGTAGCAAAGATAACGGCGAAAATTGAGAGCCAACTACGCACAGCGATGGCTAAATGATAGAATGAGATTGAATATATATCGCAAGAATGGTAAATAATCGCAACTACCGCAGCTGGCATCAGCTCCATCTATACCTAAGGTACCAAGCCAAACCGGATCCATAGGGGGTAAGGCTCTTTCTCCTCTTCTTTCTCGTACGGCATCGGGTGAGAACAGAAAAACGCAATCCAAATTTGCTTGTCCATCCCCCGCACTTCGCCAACCATGGTGAAGACGGTGACAGCGGATACAATCAACGAAAAGATCTTACCAAATCAGAAAACCCAATGAGCACAGAATCTTGTATCGCGATGGGGCTCAGCCACTTACCTGACCGAATGTCATCTCAGTCGAACGTGAAGGATTCGAGTTATTTGAGGCCTGAACCCAAAGTAAATATGGGGCAAGGATTAGCAAACAGACCTTCAGAAGGTGAGCACGCCTCCATATTGCCTTACTAAATGTGATTTTTAGTCTTCATCAACGGACGTAGGGAGGGGTGCTTACTTGAGCTCGTTCCATGTCAGGAACTTTTTCCATGGCCAGTTGGACGTTGCCAACCAGCAGATGATCCACGACGTGATTGTTATAATTTCAAATCTGAAATATGACAGGTCCTGTCCGTCTGGGGCTCTAAATTTTGGGTTCTTGAAGTTTTTTGGGCCACATAATAGCCCGAGTACTGAGTTCGACACAAAAGCCGGGATGGACAATAAAGTACTGCGGATTAGACGAAGGGTAAGGAAAGAGAATAAGCTCTCGATCAAAGCAGGGAGACGGACTGACATTAAGTACGGAAAGAAGAGCCCCGTGTTCAAATGAGACATAGTCCGTTTGGCTGCAGCAAAATTGATGAAGAAAATGACCCAGTCTGGGAGCGGGAGACTGAATCCAATGAACAAGCTTTGGAATCTGAAAACCCATATTGCTACAAGGAATAAGCAGACGCTATGTCAAAGCAGATCAGTATCTTACACACGGTCGAGCGTTCGAAAAATCCTACAGGACACGGATGACGTATGTCTTCACCACGTAGCTCCCCCTTCTCGGTTTTTCCCTAAACAGACCAGCGAGAATAAACAGCATGGAGAGGCAGTCCTTGCTGTCAATTGCATGCTGGAAGGTTGGAAGCGCCGATAGCTGGATGGTGGTGATGATGCAGATGAAGAGAGTTCGATTCATGAAATAAGGAAAAGATTCGAATAGCACCTGCTCGGTCCAGCTGATGATATCGATGTTGTCCTTTTGTTCGGTGGTCTGCCTCCCTCCGATACCCGGCCAAAGGGGCTGCGGCATTCTGTACAACGACGTCACACTATGTTAAGCAGAATGGCGCATGACGGACAGCGGCTCAGTACTCACGGTGCTGGAACTTCGTACGCCCTCCTGCTCGTCCACCAGCGTGTTGCTCGTAAAGCAAGGAAGAAAAGGACGAGTATGGCGATGCTCTGAATAGCCACCGGAAGTACCCAAACGACGTTATACCATAGCCCCTTTCCATACTCGCGACTACACGCAGGCTGGCTGAATCGTATTCTGTTCGTCGGGATAAATATGAGACAAATCAAGGTGATTTCGAAGATCAAACTGAGGAGTGCGAGAATTCTTGTAAATTGAACCTCGAGTGACTTGCACACCGGAGCGGAGTTGTCAGCCCGCTGGATTGGGAAAGCACTGATGTTCCAAAAGGAGCGAATGGTGAGGTACCACAGGTGAAGAGACGATGGGGAAGCGGCAGTGACGAGAACAAAAATTCCGTCTGCGTTGGTAAGCTCTCCTTTTAGCAGAGAGACTAGAGCAGCGATGAAGAGGGAATACAGCACGCTCAAGTGAGCATACAGCATAGTTCGGTGGAGCCTTGGGACGTAAGCGAAGACAATGGCTAANGGTGGGCTGGTTCGACTCGAATTGCGATGTGAGAGAGCCAAAGACGCACCGTAGATGAAGGTAGTGATATAGACTGCATTCTCAGGTCAATCAAAGTAGAGAGGAAGGAAATTGGATTGACTCACTGGAAACCTGCTGTCCAATACCGGTGACATCCGTGTTAGGACATACGCCCAAATCGCAATGATCATTGGCCGGGTTGAGACAGAAGGCCTTGAAGTAGTTGGCCGGATCGGCCACATGGTTGAAATTGAGGTCGGGAAAAGTACGATTTGCCATGGTTTGATTTGACGGTTCCTTGACTCTGCAGAATGAGGACAGTCCCCCCCCAAGGTGGAAGGAATAGTTAAACCGGGGTGTTCGAACACCACAAGAGATCACTTTTATGATAGCCCCGCAATTCACCCTGATAGGCTCAGTTCGACGGAATACTCTGATGGCACCTACTCAGGAGAGCTGGTCCGGTAGTCTGGTAGTATTTCGAGCCAGTGTTTCGGAGTGCCCAGCCTATTTTAGGTGATGTCAGAGGTCGTCAATACTCAGCTATTAGTAGGCGACGCTTGTCAATCTTGTGTTCCTTTTAAACGATTTTCTCCTTCCAACAAGGGCCCTTTTGCACTCGGATCCAGTCAAGTCCCATTTCCGATGCCGCCCTATTCATTCAGGCGTAGGGTGCAGGGCACTGACTGTACGCCCTGGTCATCCGGCTAGGGTATACAGAAATTGCACGCGCTTAGCATCTGACTACCGTATAGAGTAAACAGATCTTCTACACGAGGCGTAGAATGAGGCTAATCATGGTTTACACTGTAAGAAAGCTGTCCCTGAGGGTTAGTCGTTCGCGGGTAGCGCTGAAATATTTCTTCGGGAAGCTCCGCTGGCTTGAGTGAATTAGGGGGCTGGCTACGTCAGACCTCGTGAACATCGATCGCTTGTATGAACGGATGAGGGCCGCGACATTCACTCGCCCGGAGTGTGATGGACGATACCCTGTCCAGTTGAATTGGTGATAAGGTCAGTGGGCCAGGTGTTCCACACTGATGATGGAGGAGAGTATTAACACGCCGTGTGTAACTAGGCTGAATGAAAACTGTGGGCCCCCTCGTGTCACGTACCGGCCGGGCTATAGCACTTCTACGTCATTCACTATTTCGAAGGCGGTCGTTTAGCGCCCAGCAAACTGGACAGTCCTATCATCTCCGGCTCTTAGCGGAAACTGTCGAAAGGCCAATACCTTTCCGAGCCAGAACACGTGCCAGCAAGAAAGCTGAGGAAGTTCGATTCAAACTTGGCTTCGCGCAACATAGGACTGAAGGATCCTCGTTGCAATATACGTTGAGCGCAGGCAGGGTTTATCCAATTCTGTTTCCAATTCTGTTGAACCTCTGTTTAGGTAGCTTTCCACGAGGCGTCAGCGGCACGCACGCAGTCGGAATGGTGTCGGAATGGTCATGGGGTCTAGAGGGCGTCTGAACCGTGTGCCTGAGCGCGTTAACGTGCTTCTATTGGCAATTTTTCTGGATATCATATCTGTATTCGACGAGCTTCCTATGTCAAGACACGAGATACAAGACCAAGGAAACGCCATCATCTCTGAAAGTACCGCTTCAACCACCTATCTTTCATCTCATTTGGGAACCTGCCATTGTCGGTCGCATTCTGACTGTAACCGCTTGTCGGTACAAACGGCTCCCCTCTTCCTAATAACTCGAAGGTAGACAGGGGAAGGTATCACCGAGGCCTGAATCGTTCTCGAAGGTAATGAATGATATACTTTCTATACTTATACAACACCTCCCCGAGCGATCCTCAATAGCTGATTAGTACAGAACCTTACTCAACCTCTGCACTTCGTTGAGTAGGACATCGCCCTGCTTAACCACTACTTCGTACTGCATCGTCTTCAAAGAAGGACGTGTAGGCGCGAGGTCGAGATGAACCACGAGAGTTCGCTGTTCGTGGGCGGGTTGGCAAGCGTATTCAACAAGAGGAGTAAGATAACCCACCTACCAATAAATTCGAAGCTAACCCCAAACGCTCTCGCCAAACGTGACAACGTCAAAGTTCTATAACTCTCCAAAAGTTGTGTACATGCCAGGATTCGCATTTCGCGGACGTAGTGTCTTCAGGCGAAGGGTTAGCGATCCCTCTGAGAGACCGAGATGAGAGGCAGCAGAATAATCGAGCGAAGAGATAGTACCAGGGGAGAGAGAGAAGAGGAAGCAAGGAGGAAGCTCGAACCTACCTCGCATGCACACCCAACACCCGAATTGGTACCAGCACGCTCTGTTCCAACTCCGCGAGAGCCACAAAGAACTTTTCGTAATGGCACTCGTGCAGGTTCTTGACGAGGTCGCGAGGAGAGGGAGGTCGGGAATGACTTGGTTGACTTCCGCAGATGATATGACCTGTGTGCGAGCTCGTTTCAGTTATTTATTCCTTTACGGCGAGCGAACGGAGAGGATGACGAAGAATGAGGGAACGAACTAAGGAGTAACGAATCAACCTAGAACGAGAAAGCTGAGGATAGATAACGCACCTTCTTCTTCGACTCAACCCTCCCAAGACACAATGCCCCGCTAGTAACGGCCATCGCCACGAAATCGGTGAAACTGATCACTTCGGTAGCGGTAAACGTCGAGAGAGCGTCCAGGAAGAGGTCAGCGGCGCGTTTAAATTGACGGGTCGGGATGAGGTGGAGGGCGGTATAAACTTTGAGGTGATTGGGACGGTCCCAGTCGCCTCCTTCTTCGATGAGTCTTTGTGTGGAGGGGAAGCACGGAGCCCGAAAACAAGATCGAAAGCGAGAGATAAAGGTAAAGGAGAGCGAAAGAGAAGGTCAGCTCAGGAAAGAGAAAAGGAGGGAGGTAAAGGGCGTACCTTTTAGCTTTCACCATATACTCTGCCACGAGGTTCGTATCGCCAAATCGCCACAGAAGAACCCAATCCTGGCAATGGTGAGCACGATGTTGGTACTCGAGCCTAGTCCTGGTGTCTTTTCGAGTGCGGGTTCTTGTGCGGCGAGGGCTTTGTCCTGAGCAGTTGGTTAGCGACCTTGCTCCCGTTTGTATGGGGATTGAGGAGGTAGGAGAGACTCACTTTATCCCCAATCCTCGTCATATAATTAGCCTTGGCCTTCAACGCATCGCTAATCTCAGTCTCCCTCCGTCTTCTCGGCATCGGACAACCTTTCGTCTAGCCTCTTCAGCTCTTGCTCGTTAGCTGATTCGAGTTGCGCAAGGAGTTTGTAGCCAAGAGGGAGCGATAACGACGTCGATATTGATGTCGATGCGGATGCGGATGCGGAGGTTGAGGAGGAGGAAGGGGCTGTGCTAGGGGGGCTGCAGTACCACGGCCCGTTCCTATCTCACCAAGAGATCGATTTTGAGTGAAATGAGGACAATAGGGAGGAAAAACTTGAACGCGTACCGTCAGCTTTGATCCCCTCCAACAGCTTACTCCTCTGAGTCCCATTCTCGTGTAGATGGTTTGACAGCACATAGAGGTTCTGGCGGCGTCAAGTTGGAGATGGAGAGCATGACTTCTTCTGCCGTGGGTCACGATGAAGAAGGGGATGAGGACGAGGATGAGGAGAACGAGGAGATGGCGTCATCTTACCGGTTCCCCACGGTCTAAATACGGACCCGCTTAGGCATGAAGCGAATACGATAGCTGAGACGCCCTCGGTGGGTCATTTCTTTGTTGCGGTGACCATAGGGCTGAAACATCCCATCCCTATAGGCCAGTCCCTCCTGATGAGCTCCCCGCCCGGCATGCTCATAGATTTAACCATAGTATGAGTGACAAGGAACACTACGTGGAAATAATGGCGACAATTCAGAGTCAATTGGATCGCGATGGTCAAATGAGAGAGTGCGATTGGATATATATCGTATAAATAATAGTCGAACCATCGCAGGTAGCATCAGCTCCATCCATTCCTAAGGGACCAAGCCAAACCGAATCCATAGGGGATAAGGCTTTTCCTCCTCATCTTTTTCGTGCGGCATCGGTTGAGACCAGAGGAACGCAGTCTGAATTTGTCTGTCCATCCTCCACACTTCGCCAAACATGGTGAAGACAGTGACAGCGGATACAATCAACGAGAAATTCTTTCGAAATCGGAAAAGCAATGAGAATCCGATCTAGCATCGCGACAAGTTTCGTCCGCTTACCTGACCGAATGTCATCTCAGTCGAACGAGAGGGATTTGAGTTATTTGAAGCTTGAATCCAAAGTAAATATGGGCCAAGGACTAGCAAACAGAACTTCAGAAGGTGAGCACGCCTCCATAATGCCTTACTAAATGTGATTTTTAGTTGTCGTCAACAGACGTAGGGCTGAAGAGGTGCTTACTTGAACTCGTTCCATGTCAGGGACTTTTTCCATGGCCAGTTGGACGTTGCCAACCAGCAGGTGATCCACAACGCGATCGTTAAAATTTCCAATCTGAAATAGGACAGGTATTGTCCGTCTGGGGCTCTAAATTCGGGGTTCTGGTAGAATTTTATGTCACAAGGGGCCCCAAATATCAGGTTCATCAGTCCAACGACGATAGACCAGAGAAAACTGCCGATAGAACGGAGTGTCAGGAAAGGGGATATGCTTTCAATCAAGGCAGGGAGACGGACTGACATGAAGCACGGTAAGAAGCGTCGCATGCTCGAAGTAGAGTAATGGGAATAACACCACTTGGCTGAGGCACCACTGATGAAGAAGATAACCCAGTCTGTGACCGGGGGAAGCAATGATAAGATCCGGCTCCACGATCTGAGAGCCGATATTGCTGCAAGAAATAAGCAGACGCTGTGTCGCAGCGGATCAGTATCCTACACAGGGTCGAGCATTTGGAGAATCTTACAGGACACGGATGACATATATATTCCTCACACAACTCCCCTTTCTCGGTCTCTCTCCAAACAGACCAGCGAGAATGAGCAGCATGGAGTAGCAGTCCTTGATGTCAATCACATACTGGAAGGTTGGAAGCGCTGATAGCTGGACGGTGGTGATGATGCAGATGAAGAGAGTTCGGTTCATGAAATGGGGACAAGACTCAAATAGAACCTGCTCAGTCCAGCTGATGATATCGATGGTGTCCTTTCGTTTGGTGGTGGGCTTCTCTCCGATACCCTTATCAAAAGGCTGTGGTATTCTGCACAACGACGTCGCTCTTGGTTTAGCAAGATGGCGCATGACGGACAGTATCTCAGTACTCACGGTGCTGGAACTTCGTACGCCTTCCTGCTCGTCCACCAGCGTGTTGCTCCTAAAGCAAAGAAGAAAATGGCGAGCATGACGGTGCTCTGAATAGCCACTGGAAGTACCCAAGCGACGTTATACCACAACGCCTTTCCATACTCGCGGCTACACGCAGGCTGGCTGAATCGTATTCTTTTCGTCGAGATAAACATGAGACAAATCAAGATGATTTCAAAGATCAAACTGAGGAGTGCGAAAGCTCTGGTAAGTTGAACCTCGAGCGACTTGTGCGCCGGAACGGACTTGGCAGCCGGCCGTATTGGGAAAATACTGGTGTTCCAAAAGGAGCGAATGGTGAGGTACCACAGGTGAAGAGAGGATGGGGAAGCGGCGGTGACGAGAACGAAAATTCCGTCTGCGTTGGTGAGCTCACCTCTCAGCAGAGAGACTAGAGCAGCGATGAAGAGGGAATACAGCACACTCAAGTGAGCATACAGCATAGTTCGGTGGAGCCTTGGGACGTAAACGATGACAATGGCTAACGGTCCTCTCGTTCGACTCGAATTGCAATGTGAGAGAGCTAAAGACGCACCGTAGATGAAGGTAGTGATGTAGACTGCATTCTCAGGTCAATCAAAATAGAGAGGGAGTGAATTGGATTGACTCACTGGAAACCTGCTGTCCAATACCGGTGACATCCGTGTTAGGACATACGCCCAAATCGCAATGGTCATCGGCCGGGTTGAGACAGAAGGCTTTGAAGTACTTGGCCGGATCGGCCGCATGGTTGAAATTGAGGTCGGGAAAAGTGTAATTTGCCATGGTTTGAGTTGACAGTTCTTCGACTCAGCAGAATAAGGACGCCCACGGTGGAGGGAAGAGTTAAACCGAGGTGTTCAAACACCACAAGAGGTCACTTTTATGATAGCTGGAATACTTTGATGGCAGCCCCTACCGCTGCCCGGGAAAAATGTCACTTATGACAAGGTGCAGGCAAGAGAATGCGGAATGACCACTGGTGGGCGCGCAAACTCGACAGTTCTGCGTCCCTCTTCGCCGGCTCTTAGTGGAAACTGTCGAAAGCACGTTGACCGTAGGATGGGTTGTTGAGTATTACTAGTTGTGTTTCATACTGGTCGATGCTCTCATCACTCCATTATTTCATCATCTGTCTTATATTCACTCCTATCGACTCCACAGGACTTTTAGTATATATAGTGTTCACTGTATCTACTTACAATAAGGCTCCAGTCAATTGTCAACCTTGTCTAGTTGTCCTCCATCGCTCTCGTCGTCGCCGCCGCACGCTCATCAGTCTGAGCTCTCCATTTTTAACATGGGTATATCCAATGCTGTTGAACATCTAAAGTTTGACATTCACTAGCTTTCCACGAGGCGTCTGCGCACCTAGTCAGTCAGAATGGTCATGGGGTCCAACGGGCGTCAGACCCTGCGCTTCTGGTAACAATGTTTCTGGATATTTATATCTGACTGGCTTCCCGTGTCAATACACGGGATACAATACCAAGGAAACGTCATCACCTCTGAAAGTACTGCCTCAGCCGCCCATCTTTCATCGAAAGTAGACAGGGGAAGACACCACCAAAGTCTAAACCGTTCTCGAAGGTAATGAATTATAAACTTCTCTACTTATACAACGCGTCCCCGAGCGATCCTCAATAACCGATTAGTACAGAACCTTGCTCAATCTCTGCACCTCGTTCAAGAGCACGTCACCCTGCTTAACGACCACTTCGTACTGCATGGTCTTCAAAGAAGGACGTGTGGTCTCGACGATACCATTTACTCGGTCGATCCGTGCGTGTAGGCGCGAGGTTGAGATGAATCGCGAGAGTTCGCTGTTCGTCGGTGGGTTAGCGATCGCATTCAACAAAGAGAGGAGGAAGATCACCCACCTATCGATAAATTCGACGCTAACCCCAAATGCTCTCGCCAAACTGTCCAACGTCAAACTTCTATAACTCTCCAAAAGTTGTGTATATGCCAGGATTCGCATTTCGCGGACGTAGTATCTGCAGGCGAAGGGTTAGCGATCCCTAGAGACCGAGATGAGAGGTACCAGAATAATTGAACGAAGAGATAGTAACAGCGGCGAGAGAGAAGAGGATGCAAGAAGGAAGCTCGAACCCACCTCGCGTGCACACCCAACACCCGACTTGGTACCAGCACGCTCTGCTCCAACTCGGCCAGAGCCACAAAGAATTTGTCATAATGACACTCGTACAGGTTCTTGACGAGGTCGCCGAGGAGAGGGAGGTCGGGAATGACTTGATTGACTTCCGGAGATGATATGACCTGCGTGCGAGCTCGTTTCAGTTATTTATTCCTTTACGGCGAGCGAACGGAGAGGATGACGAAGAATGAGGAATGAACGAAGGAGTAACAAATCAAGCCAGAACGAGAAAGCTGAGGATAGATAGCGCACCTTCTTCTTCAACTCAACCCTCCCGAGACACAATGCCCCACTAATAACGGCCATTGCTACAAAATCGGTGAAACTGATCACTTCGGTAGCGGTAAACGTCGAGAGAGCGTCCAGGAAGAGGTCAGCGGCGCGTTTGAATTGACGGGTGGAGATGAGGTGAAGGGCGGTGTAGACTTTGAGGCGATTGCGACGGTCCCAGTCGCCTCCTTCGTCGATGAGTCTTGTGTGGAGGAGGGAGCACGACGGAGCCCGAACAAAAATGAGTAGAGGTAAAGGAGAGCGAAAGAGAAGGTCAGCTCAAGAAAGAGAAAAAAGGAAGGAAAGAACTGACGTACTTTTCAGCTTTCGCCATATACTCTGTCACAAGGTTCGTATCGCCAAAGAAGAACCCGATCCTGGCAATGGTGAGTACGATGTCGATCCGGGAGCCTAGCCCAGGTGTCTTTTCGAGTGCGAGTTTTTGCGCGGCGAGGGCTTTGTCCTGAGGAGTTGGTGAGCAATCTTGCTCGCGTTTATATGGGGATTGAGGAGGGAGGAGAGACCCACCTTATCCCCAATCCTCGTCAAATAATTGGCTTTGGCCTTCAAAGCATCGCTAATCTCGGTCTCGCCCTCGGTCTTCTCGGCATCGGCCAATCTTTCGTCTAACCTCTTCAGCTCTTGCTCGTTGGCTGACTCGAGTTCGGCAAGTAGTTTCGAGTCTAGAGGCAGTGATAACGATGTCGATGTTGATGTCGATGCGGAGGCGGAGGTTGAGGAGGAAGAGGCTGCGGTGGTCAAGCTGCGGTACCACGGGCCCATCTCTATCCCATAAACAGGCTGCTTTTGAGCGAAATGAGGAGGATAAGGGGAAGAAACGCGTACCGTCAGCTTTAATCCCCTCCAACAACTTGCTCCTCGCATTCTCGTGAAGACGCTTCAAGGCGGGGTTCGATAGGACATAGAGGTTCTGGGGCAACGTCAGGTTGGGGATCGGGAGTACAACTTCTTCTGCCATCGTCGTTGTAGTCGAGCTCGTCGTGGGTCGCAATGAGGAGGAGGATGGGGACGAGGATGAGGACAAGGAGGACGAGCATACGCGTCAGCTTAGCAGTTCTTTCCCACGGTCTAAATACAGACGCGTCGTCGATGTCGAATTGTGGAAAATGGGTCAGATTAGGCTTTATCTATTCAATACCGTGGTTGAAGTTCCCTTCGGGTATGGTGTAAAGGCAACACCGCTAGGCTGACTGAGAATCAGACAGTGTAGACACTCGAGGTTCGATTCCTCGTACTCGACACCGTTTTGCCATGTCGGATGCCCAATATTGGGCTGTCTGGATTGAGCAGTGCCGTCCTGTGACGTGAGGTCATTTGGCTCGTGGGAGGGAACTGCTAAGCTGACGACCTCCTTTCGTGGTCGTCACAATGACTGTTCGAGAAGATGATCGCCAACGAGGCGCGCGAGGGAGAATCCGGCGTCGAGTAGCATAAGGAATCGTTTTTGTTTGGCTCAAGCACACCTTCCGTTCCAATAACTCATATATTATACTTGACAGTCTCCCGTAGTCAGCCTAAACGAGTTCGTGTTGTTTAAAATGTTAAATGCGACATCCACATGTATAGCCTGGAGCTGTTTAAGGGAGTCGTGTACGAAAGGGAAGGTCCAAAGCGCCCTAGTAGACACAAGCACAGGAGAAACAACAGCGATAAAACCGTCACAGGTCCAGGAAAAAAATAGAAACTGAGTAGCTCATCAACCTCTCGAAAGTTCCAACCCAATTTACACTGCTGTTAGCCTACGCCTCGGTCGAGGTCACGTCAGAGGGTGCCGAAGCGCCTGGAATGGTTACGTTTCCGCCTGGAATATCGATATTATAGAGTTCCTTGCAAAAGGATACAAAGCCTTTTGGACATAAAGTTTGCATCAGCTCCATGTAGCAATGATCGACACTGAAACAGGAGGTTAGAACTCACTTTCGATGCCGGCATCAACCGCCTCAGCGATCTCCTTTTTCTCGTCGGGCGTTAGCACCGGCCCTGCGAATATACATTCTGTGCACGTTATATAGTCGGCACTGTAGGTTTGGGTGCAGGAGCAAGACAAGTCCTTATCCTCGCCGCGGCAACTCTGATAATGGACAGTTCAGACGACTCTGTCAGAAGAGGAGAAGAGTAGACGGTTGTGGGTACGAACTTCTCCCAGTGCTAGCCAATTTGCACATTCGGATTCGCACCCGTTCGTATAACCGTCAACCGGGCTAACTTGGCGTCTCAGTGCGTTAAGCCCTAGTGGTAGGACAGAAGCGCAAACTAGAAACGGAGGAGGGGACGTTATGAGTCTGCCAGGGTTGTGGTGAAAGGTCGACGGTGGTTGTCATACCTTGAGAGACGAAGAGACCAAGGAGGAGGTAGGCGAAAATCATGACGCGTGTTTCAGAGGCGGACATTAGCGGGAAGGCGGAAGTTGGGCACGAAAGTACGGCACGGTGGGAGCAGGTTGGTCGGAATGGGATGCTACCTCCAAGTTTATATTCGATTGGTCTCAASACTGGTGATCCCTTACCGAAGGCGTGCCGCCACCTACTGCTCTAGGAGCCGTTGCAATCCCCCGGATGCTGTGTCCATCACAGGACACTGAGGATCTAGTATCATATCCGCACGAGACTCAACTACAGGGTTTGAATTCAACGCTCATTACCGCACTCAGTAATATACATATGAACTTCATTTTAACTGAAAACACGAAGTGGCAAATCAACATCCGAATGCGTGCCTTCATTCATCGGAGGAAAGGCATGGTATCTGGCCCCGAATGCGCCTAGCATTGCACATTCTACATGTCTCCGCAGTTTCAGAGCGTTCAGCCCTTCATCAGAAGCTCCGCCCGCGGGTAATGACAGGGGGCTAGATTATACTTGATAAACCGTTCTCTCAGTCCTCGATATTAATGGCTTACAGGGCTGGAGGTCACTTCACGATGGCTAGAGCTGCCAGGACTCGAGCTCGAGTGCGGAATAGCGAAAGCATTACATTTAGCTAGCAGGAGGGTATTGAAATTAGTTTTATGGACCAACATGTCCCGATGGCGGTGTAGCCACCTGTGGTCCGGTCAGGCTGCCACCTGACGCCGTCTTAAAATGAACCGACTTGACCATTCTCGATTCAGCCTCGTTCATTGGAGCATTGCCTTCCGTTTGAGTCGTAAGGGATGTTCCCATCACAAAGTGGGCTGCGAGCGTTGCAACGATCGGCCACTGCTTCCTCGTAGACGATAACGCTCATCACCACCCTTGAGCTTCCTTCGATGTATGCTAGGTCTGCATTTTGAAGTCATGAGATTCTCCGAGGATCGTCCAGCTTGAGCTCGAGTTCTCTAGCATGTAAGAAGATCTCCAGGACGGACTGAAAGAATGGATTATACGGGACAATGAGTCTCACAATCCTCTACACTCCAAGCAGCGAATAGCGAGATGTTTTAAATGGCTGGGAAGCATACTTCACAGTCCATTGCATCCACCTAAGGTGACCTCGCGACTGGTGTATTAATGTTTGATGACATTTCCAAGAGTGTCTGGCGCATTTCAGTCATGACTAAGGTCTGAAATGGAATAATTAATTTGAAGGACAAAGCTCACAGGTACATCGTTGTTAAGCCTACCGTGTATTCCAACAAACATGAGTCGATAAATCTCGAGAGACGATCGATAGTCTTCGAGATCGTTTCGTAGCGTACCCCCTGTTGTCGAGAAGGAGTTCTAGGGCGGACTCAGTTTTGTTCAGCTCGCTGATGGGTAGGTATGAATTTGTGACTCGTGAGGAACAAGCACTAAATTTCCCGCGTCACTCACCAGAGAAGTCTCGCTAGTTGCTCCGACGGCGGTCCCTTACATGGGTGGTCCGTCAGAGCCGCAGATTTGCGCTCAATTTCTTCAATAGTATCCGAAGTTTCGCATCGTTGCTTACTCGAGAATTAACATACATGGGGCGAAAGGACTGCCATGAACTTGTCTCTACAAGTACGAACACTTTGAAGTAGGGTTTTCATCGTACCTTTCAGAGTTGATCCGAAAAGTGGTATTGTTTCTGCAATAACGTTCACAATGGGAATCGCATTTTGGCACCGTAGCCGACGCCATGATTCCGTAGCTTTTCCTTCAACGTCTTGTCTCGAGCTTTTGAGTAATCTTGAGAGCCCCTTCTAGCCTGTATCGGCCTCGCGTCGAGTGGCAGAGACGATTAGTATTTTGGGGAAAATGCGGTAGAGAATGGGCGTCAAAGATGAGGGCATAGTGAGATTTAAGGGGTGGGATTCGGGAGGTGTTCAAATTCGAGTGCGATATATGAGGCGGATGTACACACAGCCCACCTTAGGGACAGCTTTCTTGCAGTGTGAACCCAGCTAGCCCCATTCTGCACCTGGTGTAAAGGGTTTGGAGCTAATAGTTCTGGAGCGTACAAGTAAAAGTGACGTCCAAACTGGCGAAGGCACGCCTGTGCCTCTTGGAGGATGAACTGTTTGGATGCATACATGCGCCTCGTCATATGCCGCACTCGAATTGGAACGCCACTCAGATTTCAATCCCAAATCTCCCGATGTTCTCAGGTTTGACGCCCATTCTCCACCGCATTCTTCCCAAGATCCCGGCCATCTCTACCATTCAACGCAAGGTCGATAGAGGCTGGAAAGGGCTCTGAAGATCACTCAAAGGGTCGAACCAAGACGTTGAAGGAGAAGATGCAGGATCCCGGCGTCGGCCACTGTGCTCCAATGCGATCCCCGTTGTGAACGTAGTGTTCTCTGTTACAGACATGTACCAGTTTTCGGCACGACTTGGAAATGTGCGATAAGTGCCTTCCAGTCCTTTGATCCATGCATGCTGATTGTTCGACTAAGACTGAGTCCGCCCTGAAACACCTGCCCGACAAGAAGGGGGAACGCTACGAAACAATTTTTCTGACCCTCCGTCAGCTCTCAAGATTCACCGACTCATGTTTATTGGAGTACACGGTGCTTACCAACGATGTACCTGTGACCTTTGTCCTTGAAATCAATTATTCTATTTCAGACCTGAGTCATTACTGAAATGATTCAGACGTTCTTGAAAATGTCAACACACATTACTACACTGAGGCGCGAGGTCACCGTGGTGGAGGTCTCAACGGTCATTGATTCGTTCGGTGATCCTCCGACGGTTCTGAAGGTGGATGCAGTGGACTGTGTGGTACGTTCCCGAGCACCGTTCCCAAGACCTTGCTAATCGCTGTTCGCAATGTTCGCATAATCCCATCTCTCAGTCCGTCCCGGGGAGCTGCGTGAATACTGGGGAATTAGAGCCCAAGCTGGATGATCAGCGAAAAACCTCGTTACTTCAAGATGCAGACCTGGCATACATCGAAGGAGCTCAAGGGTGGTGATGAGCGTTACCGTCCACCAGAAAGCAGCACCCGATAGTTGTAACGCTCGCTGCCCACTTTGTGATGGGAACATTCCTTACGAGTGGACTCAAACGGAAGGCAATGCTCCAGTAAACGAGGCTGAATCGAAAATGGTTGGGTCGGTTTATTTTTAGACGGCGTCAATCTTCCTGTCAAAGGTACCAGCAGCCTTGAGCGGAACCCCGGTGGCTACACCGCCATCGGGGCGTGTCGGCTCAGAAAAATGTTTTAAATATTCTCCGCCCAGCTAAACGCAATGCTTTCTCTATTCCGCATTCGGGCCCAGGCAGCTCAAGCCATCGTGGGGTGATCTCTAGCCCGATAAGCCATTGATTTCGCAGACCGAGCGAACGATTTATCTAGCCCCCTGTCTTTACGGGCGGAGCTTCCGATGAAGGACTGAACGTTGTTACACTGCGGAGACATTTGGAATGTGTGATGCTAGGCACATTCGAGGCCAGAGACGATGCCCTTCCTCGATGAATGAAGGCACGCATTCGGATGCTGATCTGCCACTTTGTGTTTCCACTTAAATTGAAGTTCATATGTATATTACTGAGTCCGGTAATGAGCGTTGAATTCAAACCCTGTGGTTGAGTCTCGTGCGGATATGATACTGGATGCTCAGTGTCCCGTGATGAACACAGCATCCGGGAGGTTGCAACGACTCCTAGAGCAGTAGGTGGCGGCACGCCTTCGGTAAGGAATCCCGAGTGTTGAGGCCGATCAAATATAAACTTGGAGCTAGCATCCCATTCCGACCAACCTGCCCCCCACCGTGCCATACTTTCGTGCTCAACTTTCACATTCCTATGTTGTCTGCCTCTGAAACACGCGTCATGCTTCTCGCCTACTTCTTCCTTGGTCTCTTCGCCTGCCAAGGTATGACAGCCACCGTCGACTACCTTTCACCACGACACTGGCAGACTCATAACGTCCCCTCCTCCCTTTCTAGTCTACGCTTCTGTCCTACCGCTAGGRCTTAATGTACTTAGACGCCAAGTTGCCCCGGGTGAGCCTTATACGAGCGGGTGCGAGTCTCAATGTGCAGGTTGGCTGGTAATGGACGAAGTTCGTACCCACAACCAGCTGCTCTCGTCCTCTTCTGACAGCATCCTTTCAACTGTCCATCATCAGAGCTGCCTCGGCGAAGATGACGACACCTTCATATGCTACTGCACCCAGAGCTACACTGCCGACTATATAGCGTGTGTGGAATGTACCTACGCAGGCCCGGAGGTGACGCCGGAGATGAAAAAGGAACTCAATGAGGGAGCTGATCTTACCATCGCAAGTGAGTTCGAATATTCTGCTTTGCTGTGGATCATGATTAGATGGAGCTGATGCAAACCTTATATCCAAAAGATCTTGTATCCATTTGCAAGGACGTCTATGGTATCGATATTCCAGGCGGAAACGTAACCATTCCAGACACTCCGCCCACGGCCTCGACGGAGGCGTAGCCTAACGGTTTTGTAAATTGGTTTGGAACCCTTGGGTGGTTAGCGAGGCTGAAACACTTGGTCTCTTTTTCTCMTGGACAYGTAACGATTTCCTCCCTGTTTTTTCTCATGTACCTTTGTTTCATACGGACAACACCGCGCTTCGGACCTTCCCTTTCATACACGACTGGTCTTATCATTCTGATGCCTGCTAACTTAGAGGTTGGCAGAAGTGAAATACATCTGGCGAGACAGTTCAAGCARTTACACATGTGATTGAGCCCCTTTCAACAATTTGGAAGACATGAACTTGTTTTCTGACCGCATGAGACTATCAACTTGAAGCAGCGCACTTGAGTGATCGGAACGGAGGGCGTGGCAGTTCAAGCTCCGACTATATTTGTAGCAAACGCTTGAACCAAACAAACGTAGTGCTACTCGACGCCGGATTCCCCCTCCCGTACCTCGTTGTCGCTCATCCTCTCGAACAGTAAACACGAGGGCCATCCCGACACCCACCAATTCCTCGAGGCCTCCACCAACCCCTCGAATGATCCAGTTCGTCGCCAGCAGCTAGACCGGTCACCGTTGGTCTATGAGAGAGCCCGAGAGTTGACGATTCCCTTCCCYCCATCCTTGTTCTTCGGCCGGTCACAAGAGAATTTGTCGTTTATATTCAACGCTTTGATCCCTGTGSTCGAGACCGTACTGGGCGGGAATCTTTGSTGGATGTTTGTAATGTCTGGGAGTTTTCGTGGTCGATTATGCTTCGGCGGTTGCTTCGTGAGTTTCCGGTCTCTTTGGCTGGACGGTGTTGAANTGAACTGAGTAGCGTTCATCCAATAGCATTCGCGCCATATTCTGCCTCCTCCCACAACCCCTTGTGATGTTGGAACCCTCCAGTCGATCCCTGCTGCCGTGGGCCCACCATTGTCGGTGTGTGCTTTTCCCCTTCTCTTCCTTCTCTTCCTCCACCCTCCGCTCCATGACTTCTTTTCCCATACCTKTCCTTTCTCTCTCCACTTCCTCGCTCCCTCTCGCTTTCTCTCATTCCTATCACCCTCTTCCAAGTCCTTGAGATATCAAACTCACCGTTGCAGATGTTGTTCACCCAATCAAGGTCGTTCCCCGCCGCCACGATTTCAAGTAGAACRAGCGTATCATRCTCAMGACMCCTTCTCACCTTGTGATCAACCGTTTCTTCGATGRTCTTTCCCGKTATTCGAACGRCAGACTAATGAATGATACGTTTCCAGATGCTGGAACTCACTGACACCTGACGACGCTGTACGGCCCCTCCCCCCATTTTATCMTCTCGTCTGAGTCATTACAACTTACCTCCTATAAGCCTAGATACCGTTACGTTGGGCATTYGCAAGGCACTTAGCCTGCCGTTCGTTTCCTTGGCTGTCCTACTCTCCCATCCCGAGTAGTGGAGCTGGGTAGATATAACCTCGCAGATGTGATATCTCGTCGATATATACATAGATGCCGATCTCATGATAAAGATCCTTTTGCGGGTACAGTAAACCTTTCAGCCCTCGAGCTCCTTGACCACCGATCTTTTTCTCAAGTCA
The DNA here is from genome assembly GCA_004126415.1 of Candolleomyces aberdarensis. Lineage (NCBI taxonomy): Eukaryota > Fungi > Basidiomycota > Agaricomycetes > Agaricales > Psathyrellaceae > Candolleomyces > Candolleomyces aberdarensis. The sequence continues at coordinate 93,392 of SDEE01000065.1, forward strand.
TCTCATATATAGCACGCTGCAGACTCGATCCATACTTCGAAACGGCAGTAAACGCTCGGTGTKTCCAYCGAACCTACGAGCAATGTCGGTTCGTAGCTCGGATGCGGAGGAATCACATCCATCTTTAAGACTAAACTCACTCKATTTGAAATGACAGTGGTTCTGAACCTGTTCGCATCGTTGATGATGTTGAGGAGGGTGAACCTTTTGAATTTCTCTCTTCGAGTGTCTGTGGTGACATACGGTCTTTTTAATGTTGCCGCACACTAATAGTTCCCTTCCAGTCGGCCCTCCTTATCCCAACGGCATATACAATGGTAAGCCCACTAGAGCAGGACTCATTGCGTCTAGAACCTTTGTTAGGGATGCAARTACAATTTGACGAACGAAAGACTTGTCGGTGAGTCTGTAATATGAGTATGTCGCTCTCTCCCTCTCGACATTTCTGGATTTCCTTATCTMGAGTATGCAGCTAATTAGAGTCTACATCTCTCCCTTCTATCCCATCGGTGCMCCGCTTGCTGGCCGACTTTCTGATTGTATCGTTACATGGCAGGACAAGTCAAAGCGCCAATCATTTCAGAACCCTGAAGACCGCACACTTCCCATGTCGCTTAATCAGGCCCTACGCTGCCGGGGTATCCTGATGGGCTAGTTACGCTAGCATAGAACACGCTCAACGCTACAATATAATATCCCCTCTCTCCCCTGAGGAGCAGAGTGGCGGACACCGGTTCCAACGAGCCCCACTTATTGGATAACGTGGGGTACTCGTTCATGATGAGGACATGGTCATTCACTYACCGCTACAACCACCTCTTCTTGCTCGTGTTATTCATGTTTACCGCAGTAAATGAGGTTGAATCTAAATGCGTAAGTCCAGATTGATCCAGACAGCTGTCAACCTTCCTGTCAGAGGGCGTCACATCGGACTCGTGGGTGGTACGCACGCCCTTAGCGGAACACCACCATGCCAGAGCTCAAAAGTGGCGACTCATATCCCTGACTTGGGCCTTCTTTACAAGTTAAGYCCGCTTCCTCTATCTCACATTGCCCATGGAATCAGAATTATCGAGAGCTGATCTCCAGTCCCGTAGCTCTTTTGTGTGCAGTATCGACCGAATCCTCTGACGGTCACCACGGATGGAGCTTCAACAATATGGTTGAGTGCTGATACACCGTTACCACATCTGGAATGTGTGATGCCAGGTATATTCGAGCCAAAGATCGTGTATTCGTGCCTTTCCTCTCATGAATGGACGGACATCCCTCACTCACATGCGGCGTTTGAGCCCCTCTAAAGCTCATTTTCCACCTCATGTTTCTGTTCCAATAAGGTTTATCTGGTGATGTGCGTTCCATTCAGGGTGTACCAACATCGAGTCTCTTGCGGATGTGATGTGACATCTTCTACGTCCTACATGACTGATAGAGTCACTGGAATTCTGGATCGATTCCTAGAGAAGCAGGGTGCGGCACGCCTTCGATGGTATGTTGTGGATTGTAGGGTTGAAGCCAATCGGGTATAAATTGAGAGGTAACATCCCTCCCTCACGTTCCAACAGACGCCCTCCTTCGTCAACGTACTATCATACCCAACTATTTTCTTCTTATTGCTACGACACCATCGAACCCGCGTCATGCACTTTGCCTACCTTCTCCTCGGTCTCTTCGTTTCCCAAGGTTCGTCAGTCACAGTCAACCGCTGTATCATCGCAACCTTRGCGAAGTCCTAACAAGATTCCATTCTAGGCTACGCCTCTGTCCTACCACCGAGGCGTATTAGCGTTCTTAAACGCCAATCTGAACCGGGTGATGCTGACACGCCGGCGCCATCTATCACGCTGCCGTCTGAGCCAGCATCCTCTGAGCTGACACCGACGTGGTCGCCCTACGAAACTTGGCCRGCGTCCATCTCAGTAACCACTTGGCCAGCATCCATCCCGGATACCACCCCAGATACCACCTGGCCAGCGTCCATCCCGGAGACGACGACTTGGCCAGCTTCCTTCCCGGATACCACCTGGCCGTCGTCCTCCCCGGATACTACCTGGCCGGTGCCTTCATCTACAGAAGCGTAGGCAAACAGTCCTAGTTTACCATATTACAGAATCTCCAGGCGGTTGAGTTCCTTAGTTCCTCGTTTTCCTTGATTTTCTTGTCATTTTTTCCCTTGGACTTCGTTTCACAAGTACCCCTGGTGCGCTTTGGACCCTTCCTTAGTCTATTTCTCCTTCCCATGTCTCATATGATGTCCGCTATAGGATTTTGCAAGTGTAATGTATATAATGGACCAGTTCAAATAGTGTGACTAGACCGTTGCGATGAAACAGTTGCTTGGGCCAACAATGTGTCCAGCGCCTCCAGACTCTTGATTCATGCCAACGGACCACCCTTTCATTTACCGATAGCTCTACCCGGCGCCGGATTCCCCGTTCCATCCCTCATCATACGTCGTCGCTTTCGAGATATCGCGTTCTTTTCTCATCAATGCCCTCTCAAACGGTCACAAACCCACCCAACGCATTCGTCCGCCACCTCTCGATAATACCAAATTCATCAAGAAAGTCGACCTCAAGAGCGCCTATGCAAAGACTTGTGAACAGGTTCATCTCTCCCTTCTCCACGCGCGCCAACATGACCATCAGCTCGTTCGGCCCTTCTTGACACGCAGTGCCTTCCCGGCCGTGCTCCGTGCAATCTGGATCATGGCTGTCTTGCCTTTGGTAGATAACGGTGGCGTTCTGGTCGCTGATAGCAGCGCTGCCCTGCTGGGATGGTTTGCGTTTTGTCGGAGCGTTAATTCACAAATCATCGGTTCACCGTCGCTAGTTTTGGCTCAATTGAGTCCTCTGGGCTACAATTAGCTATTATGATGAAACTTCACGGATTTGGTGGACTTGGGCTACTCCGAGCTCGACCGAAGAGAACACCGAAAATAGCGATCGAAAACTGTAGCTCATGTCACTTGAGTACCGCAATCCAATCCACCTCAGAATTGAGGAGTTGACGTCAGGTTGAATGAGCCCGTTCAGCAGCGCGTCCACAAGTGACGCTTTGTACAAGTTAAGCCGCATGCGCGGGTTCGGCCCTGACACGCTGGAGTAGAAGAGAAATAGGAGAAGGACGGTAACTGGCAGCATGGCTCATAACATGAGGATCCCATGTGCTCAAAGATCGCCCGTTGAGAGGTCCCCCAGCTCCCGAGGATATTACAGTGAAGGGATAGATCCCTGACAACGGCGCCGGTTGGATACGAGGTCAGGCATTTGGAGAGATTATCAGGCGGGTGGCTTCTCTCGAGAACTTGAAAATCTCTTTGGCGTTTCTACTTACCGAAAACGAGTGACAGAGGGTAGTCGTTTCTGACTCATGGTTTTAGAATAGCTCGATTTGGGGTTCTCCATACCTAATGGTCGATGTTTGAATCCAAAATCCATTTGAACCGAATGAAATGCTGAGCGAAGACAGTCTTCCGGTCGAGGGTACTACCATAAAGCTGTGAGCACTAGGCTACACATTCCTTGAGCAGAAAAATGTCATGACAGGACCTGTCCACTCAGACTATTCACTTGTATATTCTTCAACAAGCCAAGTACGATGCTTTTTCTATCGCATTTACCCCCACAGGTCGAACCTCTGCGATGCACTCCCGTACTGAGACACATTGGTATGATGCACTGAGAGAACAATGCATCCAGCATACTGTCTCAGTTGCAGACGGAGCTTCCGATGATAAGACTGAGCGCTGTACACTGCCAAGACGCTTGGAATATGTGAGGCTAGGTATAACCGAGGCCAAGGATCGTTCCCTTCCTCTAATGCATGTAAATACCTCATTCTAATGCGATGCTCGAGGCTATCCTTGGTTAATATGCCACTTTGTGCTTCCCCTTAAATGAAGCTCATATGTATACGCTACCGATTGCGGTGGTGTGCGTTGAATTCAGGGTGTTTCGGTGCTATAGTCACCTGCGGATGTGATATTACATCCTCGGGGTTCTGTACCATTGACACGCTCCCCAAAACCCTCACGGATCAACTCCTAGACCAGTAGGTAGCAGCACGCCCTCGACGATAGGCTATAGGCTGCCTTCTGTGGGCGCCAATTGAGTATAAATTGAGAGACAACATTCCTTCCCTTCCACTCCAACCGACCTCCTTCCCCCGTATCGTACCAGCATAGTCTTACTTTCCTACTCCCACCTCCTTTGGAGCTCCCGCCATGCATTTTGCCTACCTCCTCCTTGGTCTGTTTGTCTCCCAAGGTATGACAGCCACAGTCGACCAATCTGTCACTAAGAACCTGGCGAACTCATAACAGCACCCTCCTTTGTAGTCTACGCTTCAAGCTTCTGTCCTTCGCCTAGTGTCTAGCGTACATAGACGCCAGCTTGGACCCAGTGGCGTCGACACGACGAGCTGCAATCCACAATTTTTAAGTTGGTATACACTGCTTGAACAGGTCCGTACCCTCGAGCCCCTCTCATTCCTACAACATAATTTTAACCGTCAACTGATAGAACCGTGCCAACAGTACAGGGCCCGACACCTCATGCATGTGCATTGAAGACCATTCTCCTCGCTTCATTGCCTGCGCGGACTGTACGCTCGCACTCCCGGAAATGACCCCGGAGTCCAGACAAGAGCTCGCACAGGGGGCTGATTCTTACGTCGGAGGTCAGTCCGAACTTTCTCCATCAGTGTAGGCAATTATTGGACGGAACTAATACGAGCCCAATTTTCGACAGGTATCGTCTTCATTTGCAAGCAGATCTATGGATTCGATATTTCAGGTGGAACAGTCACCGTTCCGACCGTTTAAATCGTTTTGGGACCTCAAACTGGCTGACGAGGCTAATCTCCTTCACTTCTTTCCTCTTTCCTGGGCAATGACGCTGTTTTCGCTCCTTCCCCCTGAACCTTTATTATCTGAAGCACCCGCTCTCTGATACTACTCTTTGTCTGGATTCTAGTTTTCCTCTCACTCGTCGTATCTAATGTCTGCTAAAGGATTTTGGCATTTGAATATATCTAACGTACCACTTCCTTTCTTCCTTAACTCCATTCGGCAACGAAAGTACTCTTGCGACGTCGTTGGTTTTCGAGCTATTTGCATACAAACTCGAGCGGTGTAGGTCGACACGCCTCGCAGCAACAGTCAGTGACAGAATTATCCGTGGAAAGTGATCGGACAAGTGGGGACGATATGTCTATGCAAAGTATTACAGGACCAGCACGTATGGTTTGGCCTAAAGCAGGAGACAAAGGCTGGAGAATGGTGGCACCATAGCAAGAAGCGAGGTCAGAAATGTTGAAAGCCGATTAAACAAGGAAGCTAGAAAACATGATGGGGTTTGCTTACGCTCTCAGAATGAGCGAGATGGCGGCCAAGATGATTTATGACAGCCCATTCCCGAGCGTGGGCCTACCCATACTAGTTCAGAATCACTCTATAGAAGATGAGTATCTCTCAACATCGGCCGATTTCATTAACGGGATCACTCACGGTCTGGAACCCCCTTTAGAGGATCATCAGCAGATCACCCGTCGTACATCGGGACGTGGAGCTACTTGAAAGCGCACTACCCCACCACCAAGCGATGCCTTACTTAGGTAGCTTTCGCAGCTCTTTACCCACAGAAGACGAAGATACTCCCTGTAACTCTCACTGAGTCTCCCTTATTCACAGCAATGTCCGATGGTGCAGCTCCACTCTTTGCATTTTGTGCCTTTCAACGTTTATTGCAAAGTCCTCTTAGAATTCTGCATAAAATTCAACAATCTAGCGAATACTCGGCGGCGAGATCCACGCAGTAGTCTACGTCTGCGAGGCAAACAACCACGAGCAGCCATGGTATGCCGAAGCTAGACGGAAGCAGCACTCGTATTCAGCGCATAAAGCTTCCCACCAATCATGTACCCATACGTTTTTGATGACGATTCCTACATTGTACACTTTTGTCAAGCATATGCTGCAAACACGCAGAAAGCGAAAGATATGGCAGCGAGGTGTGATTTTGGGTGGCGGCGCTCTCGCTATCCTGAGGTCGAGTGACTTGGGTAAAAATTGAAGGGCTTCTAGCGAGGTATTTTACTTGATGCGGTTCAAAATCATACATCCTTTCTTATATTAACAATGGCGTGATACAATTGTAATCCCAGTCGCGGACGTGTAAGTTCTCCCGGATAACAGCCAGCATGCCGAACATGATTGATATCCTAACTGCGCTCACTCAACAACTTCACGTCAAACGTCATCTGACGTAGCGAAACGATGTCGAGTACGAGGAATCGAACCTCGAGCGTCCATCCCGTCTGGATGCCAGGCGCGATGGCCGTGTATACCTTTACACCATACCCGAAAGCTGCGTAGGTAGTGGTGCACCAGTCTATCTAAGCCTTGAACATCAGGTCTGGACCAATGCTTATTCCACTGATGAGGAGCTTGGACGAGCTTCAGTCAGGGTACAGAGACTAACTCAACCTTTGCATAGGCAAAGGCGCCCTCCACTAGTCACTTGACCTTCCGCTGAATTGTGTAAGGTCCCATCACTACTTCGTCCATGAGGTATCCAACCGCCTCCATGATTGAGCGCTCGTATCAGGACCTGGCAACATTAGATGGTTGATGAACGTCGCTCGGAGAGCTGAAATCAACCCTACAATTCATCGACACTCCAAGGCCCATCACTGAATTAGGCCTCAGGGTACGAAAAACGCACATACCGAAGATCATCCGAGCGTCACGTCCGTCCGCGTGAATTGGCGAATAGGTGAGTGAACCAGACACTCCTAATAGGGGTGGTGGAGAGGAGATAGAGATGTGATATCTCGTCGATATATACATAGATGACGATCTCATGATAAAGATCCCTTTGCGGGTACTGTAAAATTTCAAGCTTTCGAGTTCCTTGACCACTGGCCGTTTTCTCAAATCATCTCATAGCATGTTGTAGACTCGATGCAAGACTTCGAAATGGCAGTAAACCCTCGGTGTGTCCATCGAAGCTCTGAGCAAACAATGTCAGCTCGCAGAGGAATCACATCCAGCTCCAAGACTGAACCCACTCAAGTCCAAAAGGCCAGTGATTCTGAACCTGTTCGCGTCGTTGATGATTTTGAGGAGTGTGAACTTTGTAAATTTCTCTCTTCGAGTGTCTGTGGTGACGTACGGTCTTGTTAAGGTTAATGTACACTAATAGTTCCCTTCCAATTGGTCCTCCTTATCGAAACGGCATATACAATGGGAGGCCCACTGGAGCAGGACTCATTGCGTCTAAAACCTTTGTTAGGGATGCAAGTAAAATTTGACGAATTCGAACGAAAGACTTGTCGGTGAGTCCGTAATATGAGTACGTCGCTCTCTCCATCTCGACATTTCTGGATCACTTTATCTCGAGTATGCAACTAATTAGAGTCTACATCTCTCCCTTCTATCCCATCGGTGCACTGCTTGCTGGCCGATTATCTGATTGTATCGTTACGCAGGGCAAAGCGCCAATCATGCCAGAGCCCCGAAGACCGGCCACGGGCCGCACACTTCCCCTTACCCTTGTCTCTTTATCAGTCCTATGTTCCGGTATCTCGATGGGCTGATTACGCTAGCATGGAACACGCTCAACACTACAATATCATATCCCCTCTCCCGGCGGAGCAGAGTGGTGAACATCAGTTCCAACGAGCCCCACTGAATGAATACCGTGGGGTGCCTGTCCAAAAGAATGACATGGCCATTCACTTACGGCTACACGTTTTCTTGTTCGTGTTATCCATGTTTACCGCAGTCAGTAAATGAGGTTGAATCCAAAATGCGTAAGACTAAATCACCTCAGACTGCTTTGAACCTTCCTGTCAGAGGGCGTCACCTCGGGCTCTTGGGCCGTACGCGTGCCCTTAGCGGAACACCATCACGCCAGAATTCAAAAGTGGGGACTCAGATTCCTGACTTACGCCTCCTTACAAACTAAGCCTGCTTCCTCTATCTTACATTCCCTGTGTAATCAGAGTTGTCGAGAGGTGATCTCCAGTCCCGTAGCTCTTTTGTGCACAGTACTGAGTGAATCTTCCTACTGTCACCACGAATGGGGCTTGCAAGATTGAGTGCTGATACACCGTTGCCACATCCGGAATGTGTGATGCCAAGCATTTTCGAGCGAAAGATCGTGCATTCGTGCCTTCCATCTCATGGACATCCCTCCTATGCGGCGTTTGAGCCCCTCCAAGGCTCATTTGCCACCTTGCGTTTCCGTTTCAATAAGGTTTATCTGGTGATATTGGTTGCATTCATAGTGTACGTGTACCGGTATTGAGCAAGGGAGATTTTGTACAAGTTAAGGCACGTGTGCGGGTTTGGTTACATGCTGGAGTCGAAGAGAAGTAGGAGAGAGACGGTGACTGGTAACATGGGTCACAACATGAGGATCCTATTTCATCAAGGACCGCCCGTTGAGAGCTCTCCCAGCTCCCGAGGATCCTACGGTGAACGGATGGACTAACCGAATGAAATGCTGAACGGCAGCAGTCTCCCTGTCAGGGAGTGCTACCATGAAGCTGTGAGCGCTACACATTCCCTAAGCAGAACACCTCCGCGACTGGACCTGTCGATTCAGACTATCCACTTATATATCCTTCAACCAGCTAAGTACGATCCCTTTTCTATCTCATCTTTTGCACGCAGGTCGAACCTCTGTGATACACTTCGGTACGATGCACTGAGAAAACATTGCATCGAGCATGCTGTCTTGGTGGACGGAGCTTCCGATGATAAGACTGAGCGCTGTTACTGCCAAGACGCTTGGAATGTTTGAGGCTCGGTATACTCGAGGCTATCCTTGGTTAATATGCCACTTCTACGTAAATGAAGCCCATATGTATGTGCTACTGATTGCGGTGGTGTGCGTTGAATTGAGGGTGTTTCGGTGCTGTAGTCACCTGCGGAGGTGATATTACATCCTCGGTATCCTGTGTAATCCCCAAAATCCTCACGGACCAACTCCTAGACCGGCAGGTAGCGGCACGCCTTCGATGATACGCTGTAGGCTGTATTCTGTGGGCGCCGATTGAGTATAAATTGACAGAAAGCATTCCTTCCCTCCCATTCCAACCGACCTCGTTGCCCCGTATCGTACCAGCATAGTCTTACCTTCCTACTCCTATCTTCCTTTGAAGCTCCCGTCATGTATTTCGCCTACCTCCTCCTTGGTCTGTTCGCTTCCCAAGGTATGGCAGCGACAGTCGACCAATCTGTCACGATGGGCTCATAACAAAACCCTCCTTTGTAGTCTATGCTTCTATCCTACCGCTAGTGTCTAGCGTACAGAGACGCCAGCTTGGACCCAGTGGCGTCGACACGAGCAGCTGCGATCCCCAATGTTTAAGTTGGTATACACTGCTTGAACAGGTCCGTACCCTCGATCGCCTCTTCTTGTTTCGTCATAATTCTAACCGTCAATTGATAGAGCTGTGCCAACAGTAGGGGGCTCGACATCTCATGCATGTGCATCGAAGACCATTCTCCTCGCTTTATTGCCTGCGCGGACTGTACCCTCGCACTTCCGGACATGACCCCGGAGGCCAGACAAGAGCTCACACTGGGGGCTAACGCTTACGTCGGAGGTCAGTACGAACTTTGTCCATCGGTGTTGGATAGGACTAATACGAGCCCAATTTTCGACAGGCATTGTCTTCATTTGCAAGCAGATCTATGGAACCAATGTCCCAGGTGGAACCGTCACCGCTCCGGCCGCTTAAATCGTTTTGGGACCTCAAACTGGTTGACGAGGCCGAGGTCCTTCATTTCTCTCTTTTTTCTTGACCCTGCGACGCTGTTATTACTCCCTTTTCCCTCGAGCCTGTATGATATGAAACATCCGTATTCTGAACTTACTCTTTTGTCTGGATTCCAGTGTTCTTCTTACTCGTCGTATCTAATGTCTGCTAAAGGATTCTGGCGTTCGAATAGATCCAACGTACCAATAAAGATTGTTTATTTGAGGGATTGGGGCGTCTCCCAACGTGTGGTCTCGAAAACGAGACTGCGCGGCTGCGGGCCTCCGAGTGTGATTGCACGGACGGTTGGGCCAAACGCCGCGTGTTTGCTGAAACTGGCTGCGGCTTGCCTTGAGCGCAATACACATTTCGACCGGAACGACTAGCTTTTATCGAGCATCAGTCACCACGCGTCACGACAGGACAGATGTTTGGCGTGACTTTCTATGTCGTCGGTCGCATGACGCGTCAATTTAGCAGGCCATTCCCACGGTCTAAATAGAGACGCGCGTCCATCCCTCGTCCTCATCCCTCCCCTCGACCGCGACGACGACGACGAGCAACATGTCTTCAAGTCCAACGACATCGCAGCTTATTGAGAAAGCCGATGCTGCTCTCAAAGCCGGGAACTTGAAAGACGCGGAGAAGCTGTATGAGCAGGTGTTGACGACCTCGTCTGCCGGTGCGTGGCTTTGCGAGGGTTATCTGCCGGGCGTAGTTGAGACATGGTTCTGGTAGGAAATGCGAACACGACGGACACATCGATCCAGCAGCAACATCTGAGAGATCAGGAGACGGCGTTGGTGAAGCTGGGCGAGATCTACCGGGACCAAAAGTGCGTCTATCGTTTCTGTATTGCCGCTGTAGTCTCAAAGACATCGTTTATCAGGAACGCCGATGCGCTCTCGAGTGTGATAACCCAGTCACGGGCCTTCATGTCGTCTACCGCGAAAGCCAAGACTGCAAAACTCAGTGCGTCCTGCCCTTTCCCTTCCTCGCCCTCGTCTGACTGAACCTCGGCCACAGTCCGAACCCTGCTCGACTTTTTCACCTCAATACCCGACAGCTACGACGTCCAAAAGCAGACGCTCACAGACAACATCGCTTGGGCGAAGACAGAGAAGAGGATCTTCCTGAAGCACAGTCTTGAGACGAGGCTTGTCGGGCTGTACGTCCTTCCCTTCTACGTCACCCACTTCTAGATGATAGTCGCTCACGATTTGCTGCAGGCAACTGGAAACACAGCAATACAGGCCCGCACTTACTCTCATCGACCAACTCCTCACCGAACTCAAGCGCTTGGACGATAAGATGATCTTGACCGAAGTTCATCTGTTGGAAAGTAGAGTTTACAGAGGGATTGGGAATATGGCCAAGGCAAAGGTACGCGTGTTTTCCCTTTTTCCTTCGGATCCCTTGCCTTTCGCCTCCACCCTGTTCGTTCGGTCACTGATATCGCATAACAGGCCGCTTTAACATCCTCACGAACCGCTGCCAACTCGATCTACTGCCCTCCACTCCTGCAAGCTGCCCTTGACCTGCAGTCGGGTATATTGCATGCCGAAGACAAGGACTATACGACTGCGTATTCGTATTTCTACGAGGTACGTTCCTGTTCCGTTTTTGGTCACCCAATTCGTCGTTTCATTCCGTTTTTATTCCTTCGCTGAATGAGTCGCCCCCTTACTTACGCACATCGCGTCGACTTGCAGGCATTCGAGAATCTCAGTGCGCAAGGCGAAGAAGGTCTGAGAGGAGGAGCCCTTGGAGCGTTGAAGTATATGCTGCTGTGTAAGGTTATGTTGAATTTGGTGAGCTTCCTTTCGTTGCGAGAGCGTAACATCGACTTACTGAACCTCCCATAAATCTTCGTTTCGACCCTCGTAGCCCGAAGACGTCAATTCCCTCTTGACGATCAAACTCGCTACCAAGTACGCCCAGATGCGGGATGTGGAGAGTATGAGAGCCATTGCGAGGGCCCATCAGGAGAGGAATCTGAGCGAGTTTGAAAAGGCGCTGAGGGATTATCGAGATGGTGAGTGGTGGCGCTCTTTGCCTCGTCTTTATCGCACTCTTTCGCATGGTACACGTAGACTTCGTTTCCGTTTCCGTTCCCACTTTAATTTCGTGTTTTACTTGCACTCCGCCGCCTTTCTTATCTTAACCATTTTGAATCGTACGTGACTCGTGGTCGTATCACTCCCTTTTTCCTATCGCCTTCTTTTCTTCCCCTCACTCGTTTCTCGTACCCTCGCTCACCCTCTTCAACGCAGAACTCTCCTCGGACCCAACCATCCGCTCCCACCTTGCCTCGCTATACGACAACCTCCTCGAACAGAATCTATTGAGGATCATCGAGCCATATTCGGTCGTCGAGATTTCCCATGTGGCCGAGCTCGTGGGGCAGGAGAGGCAGGGCGTCGAGAGCAAGTGAGTTGTTCTTTCGAGCTTGATTGTGTCGATGCCGAGACGCTTACTCTATTCTTGACAGGTTGTCGCAGATGATCCTTGACAAGGTATTTTACGGAGTATTGGATCAGGGTCGAGGGTGTTTGTTGGTATTCGACGAACCTGAAGGCGATGTATGTTTCTCGTTTCGTTCTCCTCTTATTTCCTGTCTCATTTTCGTCCCGTCCCGTNCTGNTCTGNACTCRATKACRMTMGAACACGTACGGMRMKGYMRTCSAGACGYTYGWA
>SDEE01000065.1:106357-123051 GCA_004126415.1 Candolleomyces aberdarensis
ARCCATGGGTAAGANTAGCCATGATCCAGNAGCGAAAGTAGTGCAGCTCGGAAAGCACTATATGCGANATGCGTAAGGAATGATTTGACGACGTAAGATAGTGGGCGCACCTGTTCGCAGCCGTGCTTTCAGCACTTTTCGAATGCAAGATGTCGACAATATACGCGGAACATGGGCTCAGAACCATGTCGATCTTTTTGAAATTTGGGTCAACTCCATCAATACTTTGAGTGTACCAACAGGATACTCACCCCGAGCCCGTGAAAGAACAGACAGACCAAGTTCCCTGCTAATCCAATTGGTCCGTCGACATATGTCGTCAAGATGCCCGAGGCCAGGACCGATAGAGGGACGAGTGTCAACGCAGGGAAGAGTGACGCTCGGAGGCGGTCTTCCGGATACCACAATCCCCTCTTTGCCTTGTATTGCGCCACGATGCGATCGGAGATTCGGCCAGCAAGGGGCGCACCAACTGTTACATTGAYCMMAAAATCAGACCTTGCAGGGGKAAACTGGTAGTGGGAGGACGTACTCATGCTGCCGATACCGTGCGGAATGAAGCAAGCACCGACGAATGCTTCGTTGGTTAGCCCATACTTCGGTCCCTAAYGTATGATGAACATTAAGCGCAAATAATCGCTCTGTCGAACAACAAGCTTACGATTGTGTACGCGAGAGGGATAATCAATACTGTTRTACMCGAARAGAAGGGATTCAGTAYGTATAATCTTGGAGGATYGGAGACGCACCGTATTCGACAGCGAGAATCAGGAATGCTACCATAGCCTTCAAGATCATYWTGAATTAGCAGGAACGTCGAAAGAAAGAGAGGGAGACTCACGGCAATCAGAACAATCGGACTCCTGAGCATTAACAGCGGTAAAAAYGGGTTCAAAATTACCGGARTCTTCAGCTTTAGCCAGGTTCGACYTCGAGGACGGTTCGAGTTAAATTCTTCGTTGCTATCTGACAGCTTGTCAACTCCTCGGGTTCCTGGATGACTTGTCTCCGGGAGGAAGAAMAGGACTGAGASSAGGACGAGTGATACGATGACGGCAAGGATCAATTGCATTGCCCTCCAGGATGCGTAGTGAGCTGCTGCACCGCCGCTTAGAGGTGCGATAGCTGGGCCTAGCAGAATTGCCTATGAAAATATCGCAGTGGAAGTTGTTCATTTCATACCAAAAGACTATAGGATGATTACGCACTGCAAAGAATACYCCCATCGCTGWGCCCCTCTCCTCCAACTTGTATATATCGCCAATGACACCTGCTCCCACCGAGAGTCCAGAAGAGACCCCGAACGATTGGAAGAATCTGAAAGCAAAAAGATGGGGAATCGAGGTAGCAGTTGCAACGCCGATCGAGCCCATAACGGAGATTGGTAGAAGGCAACAGTACACTGGACGACGACCGTCTGTTGATACCGGCGAGCGAGACTCAACAAATTAGCCAYAGTAGGAACGCCAATAGAGATACRTCTCACAAAACCCAGAGTAGGCTGAGCCAACCAGRCTGCCAATTGACATTGCGAAAACRGAGACGCTCACAGCCATACTRACGATTGGGAATGGGAAAAGAGCGTGAATCTACGCATATTTGCAGACGAAAAGGAGGACGCTCACCTTATCGTTCCACCAGTAGTCTCTAAATCCCCTGCGATTTGAGGAATACATGGGATGAATGAGCCAGCGATGAACACTGAATTGAGCAAAGGTATAAGCAGATCGAGAGTCAGCGACATAGAGTCTCAAAGGTTAGAAGAAGACRCACAAGGCATCAGCCCGCACAGCGACACAATCGCGACTATTCCCCTCTTTTGCGGCTCGGAGAACCTCTTGTACAACTCTTCGTGCGCCTTCGACACTAGCGCTTCTTGCAAGAGAGGGGTTTCCTCTGTATCGGAACTTGTGGTGGTCATCGCCCCAACGCACGCCTTTGGACGGTGACAGCTGTGTTGAGTAGATTCTGAAGTGGAAGACAGAAAGAAAGAAGTGGCTCTTTCCTCTTAACTCCACATCCTTGATGTATCGAGTCAGAACTTTGCAGGCTCCGTATGGTTCAACTCCATGGACTTGAGAAGCGGGCGCTCAGGACGGAAGTGAGAWYRGCYRATYGGCSMAKMKGCKCMGAWKTSSRAAKYSGACWAKSYGMMKAYGTGCAGACTGCCAGAGCCCAGGACGACACTGCCTTCCCAAAGCCTAGAACTTCGACATCGCTAGACTTTCTTTCGAGAGCGGCACAACTAGGATMTCTGTCACCTGTTCCTATTTCAATYGATCTCGTGTCCCGTAMAGTCGTACTAACAAACTACWTGCGCCGCTATGRATAKACCGATCCTCAAGCYGAGTCGTCTTTGATAGGGTCTGCTGGCAGCTTCCCCTTCCCCTTCTTCGYCCCAATCCCACCAACTCTCGACGTGCCCCTTAACTTGAACTGCAGGATTGCCTTCTCAGCTGCAGCAAACTTGACCTCCTCCTGACTTGCCTTTCCCCTGAACTTCTCCGTCTCCCTCACCTCTTCTACACCATCGACGAGGACGACACAAGAGACGTTCCCCTTCCCTTGCTCAAACACGTACTCAATCTCCCTCTGGTTCCTGGAAGCCCACATCGACAACCTGGACACAGGGTGCAAGACGTCCATGTCGTCTTTTACAATCCTCTCCAGCACAGGTAGGATCCCAATCCGCCAGAGGAGCTKTTTGATCACGTCCATGTCCCCGCATGAATCGACGAATACGGCACCAATGATACTTTCAACGATATCGCTGAAGAACTTGGGCGCCTGGAGCCGCGTCAAACCAGCCCATGGGAASACACTCCCGTTCTCCAACGCGTCTCTAATCTCGTCCTTCCTAAGCTCGTACCTGGCGGACGTATTTGTCTGATCCTCCATAACCTGCTGGTTCGAGTGCATGAGGCACTGCCAGAAGTGAATCTCCTGCTCGTCTACYCCAGCTTCGAACCTCATCCGTGCCGCCCGAGGGTTAGCCTGGTCTCCGATGGAAGAGCCCACGACTTGGGGCATGAAGGCATCAACAGTGCGACTGAGACCAAGGCAGATGTAAGCGAGGAAATGGCCGTTCACCACAGCCGACTTGCGAAGGTGCATGTGCCCTGGACTGTACTCCTTCCCAGGAGCGTGGTAGAGGAAGTCGGTGACGACCATGTCGAGAACTCCATCTCCGAGAAACTCC
Organism: Candolleomyces aberdarensis; assembly: GCA_004126415.1. Classification (NCBI taxonomy): domain Eukaryota; kingdom Fungi; phylum Basidiomycota; class Agaricomycetes; order Agaricales; family Psathyrellaceae; genus Candolleomyces; species Candolleomyces aberdarensis. The sequence goes on from SDEE01000065.1 coordinate 109,557, forward strand.
ATGCGCTCGTACGAAATCGTCTCAACGTGCCCTTGGAAGCTGGCGTGGGTCAACGCTTCGATAAGGTGAGCCTTGTATCGGAAGGTGTACCCGATCATTGCTTCGACGTCGGCGACCTGGGGTGGCATAATTTCGAGCTCGTCATCTGGGCGAGCCCGGGCGAGAATCTGATCCAATCGCGAACGGATTGGCTGCCATTTAATACCAAGGTCGAAGAATTTGGCGCACTCGTAGCCGAGATCGAACCCTCCGTGCTCGTACGCAGCACCGATGAGCGACTCGATGACGTCAGCAAGGACTAGAGATACGTTAATGAAAAGGTTAACACGAGAATGGTAGCGAATACGAACGTTTCGTCGACAACTGTTGATTCTGTGCTTTGGACTTCCCTTTCCCCTTCTTCCTCCTCGACCTCTTTTTCGAACTTGAGGACTGTTTCTCCTTTCCTTTCCCCTTCTCCTCCGTTCCTCCAACAGTCGAGGACGTATTCATCGAAGGCCCAAGCTCCGCAGAATCGACCACCATGGCGCTCGGTTCCGCAACGGTGGTGGTTTTCACGACCTGCTCAGCCAGATCCACGCCTATCTTCGTCTGCACTTCAGGAGCCTGCGACCCGCCCTCGACTCCTCCCTCACTCGCAACGCTCGCCATAGGCCAGTACCTCGGCGCCCACTTCTTCCCTAGCATCATATCTACGCGTCACAAAGCGACGAACGTCAGACCCCACTCAATTCGAAGAGAAGAAAAACCGGGCTCACCTCGAATAATCCACCTGAAAACGCTCCGCTTTACGTTCTCCTTTGCCAGCCTAACATTCGCCACAGCATGATCCTTGGCTCTCGTCAAGTACCCTTCGTGCCACATCGGATGTTCTCCATATAGTTGTATCCCAGCGAGGAACTTGAGAACGGTGTCGCCGAGAGTTTCGAGACGTTGGTAGTTGTAATGTTCGTTCGAGGAAGAGGCAGTGAGGGATACGGTGAGAAGGGAGAATGGGATAGACGAGAGAAGCGGAGGCGGAGGTGTGGAGGACGAATCGGGCGACGACGACGGTTCGGAAGGTGAGGGGTTAGAGAAATGCGTCTCCAGGAACGAACGCACAATGAGATGATTCCCCAACCACCTCAAGATCGACGGAATCAGATTGGCGTACTCCAGTTCCTCCTTCGAGTAAAGTGCGATCCCGGAATGTTTTGGGATCAAATACTTTCTTCCCGTTGCTTCCTTCGCATTCGCATCCGAGTTAGAATTGGACTTGGACTTGCTCGCAGTCGGGGGATGCAGAAAATTCGTTTTCGGAGGGAACGGCTCGACGACCAACAGCGGGTACGGCATCTCCTTCCTCTCTCCTTCCTCTTCTCCACCCATCTCCACGTCGCCAGCACCTTCCCCACCATCTGACTTCGGCTTCAAGGGTCGCTCCTTCCGACCAAAAATGAACTTGTACGTCTCTTTCACCTGCTCCTCCAACTCCTCACTCAATTTCTCCATCTGCCACCCGACAAACTTGTAGGGCCGTCCAAACGACATGTGTTTCTTCACTGCTACAAATCCGTCGTTCTCTGCTTCGGTGTATCCGTATTTTTGAGCGTATAGGTCGGCTGGTGCAAGGAACGCAGAGTCTCTTCGATTTTCTAGGTCGGTTCCTCGTCGAATATCAACGAGCCATTGACGTTTAGCAATCCACGGGTTATCTGAATGAGGCTGGGATTGACTGGATGAGTCGGTGAAGCCGGTGGTGTGAACAACAGGGAGGAAGAGATAGGCGAACGTCGTATCATCCCATTTCATCTTCGTCGCATGGAACAACCACAACATCATCCGCGTATATTCCCGAGCTTCTTCGATGACCGGCGAGTCGTCTTCCAGTGTGCGTAAAGTCGACGGAGCCGCACGACCATCGACATTTGAAGCGGCGAGAGGAGTGAACGCAACCCTTACAGCCTTATCGTTCCCTGGTATGAACAGCTCCGGTCCCTCGTCCCTCTCGATCGTCGGTAGAGGCCTCCTCGTAAACAAGAGGAGGGGCTCGGACCCGTCGATGGTCATCACCGAAACGTACCAACTCCACGTCTTCGCATCCACACCCAAGTACACGACCTTCTCTTTCTCCTCCTCATTTTCTGACTCGACTGCGAGAGGTACCCATGGATCGAACGTAACACCAACTCCACCAACCATACCCTTCCTCTTCTCGACCTCCTGCAAAAGCCTTTTCACCTCCTCTTCCTCCTCCGGTCCCCCAGCTCCCGCCGTAAATGGTAACAAATGTTCATTGAGTAGCCCCCATTCAAAGAGCGCTTTGTACGCGTTGAACGCTGCGTGTCGGTGGGCCTTCAACTTACTCGGGAACGGAGTCGGACCCGAGGTGAACGAGCGTTGTGGGATTGGAAGGGAGCGCGGGAGCGTGACGGTGGACGTCCAAGGTCCTGGGGGTTGTGGAATCTGGATCGTACTCGGGCCTAAGGAGCCTGTAGATGCCGAAAGGGGGGAAAAGGGATTGGGCGGCGTGGTGGAAGAGAAGGTGGAGTGCCAGCCGAGAACGTATTCCGGAGGGTCGAGGTCGTAGATAGGTCGGTTGTCCGCGTTTCCTGAGCGAGAGATGATGGCGCAGAAGTGGGAGAGGTGGGAAACGGCGCTGTGGGTGTTGATGAGGGCGCTAGAGGCGGAGTTGAATAAATGTTAGCCAAAGAGCATGAATCGAAGGAAGGTAGATCGAACAGCGAGGAGACACGTACCCAGTACTCTCAATGCGTAGAGCCAACCCGTCTTCGTCTTCGTCATCATCATCTTCCCTACGCTCTTGAAGCGCGTTTTCAGTGTCGGTCTTGACGTACATTTCAACCATCCTCCTCTCCAACTCGGTCCATTTCTCGACATTCGCCACCTCTCTTCCGACTTCTTCCATCTGAGGCGTCGATGAATCACTGGAAAGCGAATCGACAACAGTCAGTACGGTATTTTTACAGCGCTAACATGAACCAAACTCGAAACCGAGTACGAAAGTCGAGTCCAATCGCTCGAAAGAAAAATAAAGATAGTAAAACGAAGGGCTACTCACACACTAGCACCCGGATTAACCTCGTACATCAACGTGAAACAACTCCTCACACTCCTTCTCCTCGCCCTTCCTCTACTCTGTACCCAACTTGCCATGTTCTGGGGCGGGTCCCACCGTACGACGTGGCCGCACGCTTGTATGTCGATCCCCTCTTCGGCTACGGAGGTCGAGATGAGGAGGGTGAGAAAGGAGAGCTTGAAGTGCGTGRGAGTGGTTGAGGTATCGTCTTTTTTRSATCGTTTGCGCGGAGCTGAGTCGTCCGAAGACGGGTCCGCGTCGTCGTTCGAGGGGTCCGGCGTTTCCGAGATTGAGGCTTGATCGGGAATCGATGAGTCGTTCGTGTCGGGGGAAGTCGACTGTGCGAGGTGAGGACTAGTAAAGGCAGGACTCCTTGTTATATCCATCATCGAATGCCTATAGCTATTCTCACTGCTCCCTAACAAAGTCCCGATCCTAAATTGATCCTTCGTCGCGGGGTGGTGGCGAAGGACTTCGGCTAGCGCTAAAACGGCGTCGCGTCGTTGAACAAAAATAATGCCGCTGTACTCGGCTACTTCGTCTCGAGGTTCTCGGTCTTTCTCCTGGTCCGAACGACGCTTGGACGACGAAGCAGTCGAGCCCGAAGACTTTGAGGATAACAGAAACTCTACTTCTTCCTTCTCGTTTAACAAACACTCGATAAGGACTCTCACTTTGTCCGAGGTCTCGGTGACGATATCGTCGTCGTAGTAAGATACCGGTGAGAGAGTGATGCGGTTCAGGATGGAGAGAAGGTATMGTTTTTCTTGAAAGCGCCAGGTCGTGGTGATGGGACCGTATGGATTGTTATGGTTTGGGCCTTTAGGGAAGTAGACGGGAGGTCGTTAGTTTCAGTTTAGGGTAGGGGGCGAGTGTGAGGGGAAATGAACATCAATGAGTAAGCAATGGGACGGAAGAACCGGGGGGGCGAGCACGAACAAGCGAGGGAGTGAAGGATAGGGGCGAAGGAAGGAAGGAAAATAGACGAACGAAACGGATGGAGACGAGAACGAGAACGGATAAGGAGGGTTAAGAACGAGCGAATAGGCAAACCAAACGAACCAAACAAACGAGAACGAAAGCACAGAAAACTTGACTCACCAGCAGCCTTCCTCGCATGGTCGACGACGCTCCACACAAACCAGTCGCAAGCCCACGGCCCAATGGAGTACAAGATATCGTTCGCAGCTCTCTCGAGGTCCTTCAATCCCTTGTGAGTAAATGTGCTTTGCTTCGAGAGCGTTTTGGAGAGCTGGGTGTCGAGGCGAATGTATTCAGCGGAAAGAGCCGCACCTACCGTAAGGGAGCGAGAGGGGGAGATGTTAGGATTAGATGGAACAAAAGCAAAGATGGCAGGCTGAAACGAAACGCACCAGGAGAGGAGGGAGACGTCGCTGATACACCACACGCGGCGCCGACCCTGGCCAAGTCCCTTCTCAACGTAATGACCTTTGGATCCTTCTCGATATCTAGCGTCTGTATGACCGCGCTTAGGCTTGCGAGATTCGTGCTGAACGGTGGATCGGGGTTGAGAGTTGAAACAGAGGCGGAGGAAGAGAAGTACGCGGCGTGCTTGAAGATGGGGCGGTGCACGTATTTGGCGAGTTCGGAGCGGCTGTATTGGGGTGTACAAATTTTGGCGTCCAGATTTGATTCGATGGTTCTGAACGAGGTGAAGGAGAATGACCGTAAGCATCGAGGGTGTGATAGAGACAGTAAAGGAGAACGAATGAAAGAACGAACGAGGAGAGAGTTAAGGAAAGACCATCTCTCATGGGAGACGAACAACGGCGCGCACGAACACTTACCGAAATGCCCTCTCGACATCGCCACTTCCATAGATGGGACTCGCACTTAAGCCTAGAATCGCAGGCCTACAGATGACACGCGACACGCCTCCCTCAGTCGGACGTAGGGGTAGAGCAAAGTAGAATTCTCTCATGATCAAGTTGCAGGGGTGTTTATCGGTGGCATGGTGAGCCTCGTCGAAGATGAGTAGTCCAATTTGTTCGCCAAGGCCGATGTAGCCGTGTCGAAGAGAGTCGAGGAGAACCTGTAGGTAGGTAGAGCAGTCAGCACGCGTTATGCCACGACAGAAAGGGAAATCGCGCCGAGGATTACGACGACGACAGGAGTCTTACTTGGGGGGTAGACACGATAACACGGTGCGTGTCGACGACGGCCTTCCATAAATCACGGTTCTTCCATTGGTCGGGGTGATGCGAACCTGAGATGATGCCGACAGAGACCGGGAGGAAGGTTGACAGGACGGAGTGCTGTTGGATGCACAGGGCGACGGTGGGAGCGACGAACCAGCAGAGCTATACGGGCGCCAAAGGGGGAATAGTGAGCGGAGTCAAACAGCTGAAGGAAAGGCCATACCTTGAACTTTTCTCTCTCCAGCTCGTGCTTGATCCTCAAAATCGCTATGTGAGTCTTACCGGAACCGGTGTCGAGCGCAATGATGATGTTGCTCGCCAGGCTCATCTCGAGCATCTCCTGCTGGTAAGCTCTCGTTACAATAGCCGTACTCCTCGCATCTCGATTCGGAGTCGTAGACGAGCTAGTTGCATTCGCAGAGGGGGCAGAGGCAGCGGTGGGGGTAGCCACATCCTCCATGATTGACGACTGCGGGTTCAATCGTGGGTGATGACGCTGGGTGCAGAACCGACCTCGCAGCCGTCCCGTTTATATACCCCATCGATGACCCGACAGCAAGGCGCAGTTCCGCAGCGGACGGGACAAGCACGGACCGTGATCGGACCGTCCCTTTGACCCGCGTTCAGCTCCCACGAGGCCAGCCGCCCAGCAACCACTGCGGCCGCGACCACGACGACCACGACGACCACGACGAGTGCATGGCGCAGCCCGACGACGATGCCGAGTCGTCCTACGAACTCAACCCACGACCTCGTCCCGCACCGCTAGACACAACAAAATTCACCCAGGAGAGCCGACCCCCAACGCCTCGCGATCTCTACGACCTCTTCCCCTCACCCCATACCCAGATCGACGAAGACACCGTCCTGAACATCCGGCCAGCATGGAAACGAAGTCTGCATCAACTGCTCGAGCAGCCTACATCGTCGCAAGCGGCGTTTTTTGTCCACATGCTCACGACTGCGCTCATCGTCATTAGTGCTCTCATCACCGTGCTCGAGACCGTCCCGACCTTCCATTCAGTTTCGAATCGGGTGTGGTTTGGGGTGGAGACGACGCTGGTTGCGCTGTTTACTGTGGAGTATATCTCGAGATGTCTCGCTTGGAGTTTTTCGTGGTCGAGCCTCTTCAGGTGGTTGCTTTGTGAGTATTCGATTGTATGTTGAGCGGCAGGGTGCTGAATGGACGGGTCCTGTAGCGTTTTATGGGATCATAGACTTGCTCTCGGTACTCCCGTACTACATAGAGTTAATGCTTCGACAAGATACCGTGCGTCACGCCTACCCTTTCTCCGATTGCAGCAGCTCATCCCATTTCGCAGTCTGTTCTATTCAGATTCTCCATTCTGCGGATGTTCCGCCTCTTGCGCGTATTCAGACCGTTTAGATATAACCATACGATTTTGCTGTACGTCCTTCCACCCTCCTTCATGCCAATCGCAACGATCCGACAACGCTTGCAGAACAATCGAGGTCATGTACCTCTCCGTCCGTCGCTCACAACATGCTCTGCTCGCCATCGGATTTTTCGTAATCATGATACTCACCGTATTCAGTACCTTGCTGTACGTTCTTTCTCTACCTCCTTGCCTTTCGTACTGACAATCGACCTTTGAATTTCGCGTTCCGCAGATATTTTGCTGAACGTGGAACCTGGGACGAAGCGTTGGACACGTTCGTAAACGTGGACGGAGATCCAACTCAATTCGCTGTGCGTCCTATTTCCTTCATTTCCGTTGCTCGTTGCTGATATCACGCTATATAGTCCATTCCTGGCGCTGCGTGGTTCGTCGTCGTCAGTGCGTATCGTTTCCTCGCTTTCCACTATCTCACCTGTCTCTCTCTTCCCGCTCTCTCACCTCTCTCGTGCTTCGGTCGTCATCCACCTTTATTCTCTTCTTTGTCTGTTCTACTTCTCGTTCTCCCCATCGTACTCACTCTCTGGCTCTCACAGCGATAACGACAGTAGGCTACGGTGAAATAACCCCCCGATCCTTTCTCGGTCGACTCATAACCCTCCCGATTCTCATGTTTGGGCTACTGTTGATCACCCTCCCGAGTTTCGTGCTTGGGCGGGAGTTCAGTCTGGTTTGGGAAAAGTTGAGCGCTGAACAGGTGAGTCTCTTGGTTTTTGTTTTGTTTCCCTCGACTTTCATTGTTCGTTTTTATTCTTGCGACTTGTGCTCTTCCACATGGACATCTCGATTCCTGTGTTCCGACTTCTCATTCGTTACCTGTTGTTCGCGACTTTCGCTTTTCTACCACTTGCTTCCCCTTTATCCTTCGGAGTCGTTCGAGCTTCCCAGCAGTGTTGCTAACCACGCCCTCTCTTTTTTCCAGGGAAATCAAGCTTCGCCGGACACTTCCCATACGCGTCTTACGATCCCCACCGACGACCCCGAAGCTTCGTCGTCGCTCCTGCCACGACCTCTGTCTTCCCAACTATACCCTCCTCAACCTGGCCACCCTCCACCATCCTCTCGCCCTCGCGACCCTCATCTCGACCCAGCGCATCTAGGCTGGTCTGCATCCACCCAAACGCCTACGAGAGACCTCAGTAATTTCAAGTTGGCGCAGAACCAGACGGAGTTGAGTAAGCAGATATACGATTTGACGAGGATGGTCGAGGAGCAGGGGAGGTTGATTAGGAGGCTGGTCGAGGTTTCGGCGATGGTGCCGGCAGCGGAGAGCTCAGGAGGAGGAAGAGGTAGAGGAGGGAGTGCGAATGTGAGGGAGGGGAAGAAGGCGGATCGGGGGAGTTGACGGCTACGAGTTTATGAAGGACGAAGAGATTTAATCAAAGTGTATGTCGGGACTTTGTGTTTGTATCTAGATAAGACGCGGTATATACGACGGACGCGCGATYAGTCCGCTGGTTGCAGAACTGGATCTGGGTAGAATGTATGAGTGGGCGTTTTCCTATTTCCTGGCGAGGTCGAGGTTCAACCGAAGTAAAGAGTGTGTGTCCTGCGTTGAATTGGCACATAACGAGCTGCACATGTCACGCAATGGCCGAGGCTCCACTCGCTTGCTCTACGGGACTTAGCGTCATAACCCTAAGAGTCTCCCATGATTCAGTCTAGGGCGTCAGTGTGAGTAAGCGAAGTAGTCAAAAAATGCAGGGTCTCTATTGGACGAATAACCGTGTTTGACTCACGATGCCTCAGCCTCCCACCCTGTTCCGTGTACATCGATCGATCAGGAGCGGTACACAAGGTATGACCCAAGTATGACCGTCTATATGGAGAGCTTCAACGAAGCTCTCCTACGTACCACGGCCCTCGACCGCACGACTCCGAAAGCCCCTCGAAGAACGGCGGCATCGTTACTGACAGAACGGGCAGACAACCGGAATGACATGCGAGTTGATAGAAAACGTCTGAGTCTTGGCCGATCTGAGACTCGTGAGGCCATTTACCCGAAGCATTGAGACTGAATGGAACAGAGTGAGGGCAACGAGGGAGCAAGCAGGTGTATCGCGAGGCTACCACATTCATCTCCCCGGAGAAAATTGCGAGTAATCGATTTTTAGACTAGACAACGAAGTGGCTACGATCCAACACCATTAGGCTCTCTGCGTCTTTCGCCATAGCTGAGGCGCCACTACGGTTGGGATCAACAGTTGATGTTGGGTCAAAGGCAAGTGGCCCTGTTGACTCGGACACCGTTCAGTCGTATATTGAGTAGGTGAGGTCTTCTGGCTCTCCATGCATTTCGCTGAAAGATTATATACTGATTGCATACTGTACATACATAGAGTTCGGGAGATATCGAAAGAAAGAAAGAAAGAAAAGGCCTTGTGGACAGTCAGTGGCAACGGCGAACCGTTGGTGAGATTACTCCAACACATACCCTCCGAATGCGAAATGACGAATAATTCAAATTCTCACTGGTAGTTACGGTACGGAAGGGCACGGTTGGGATCATACATGACCGCGTCAGCAAGGTAAGGAAGACCTTGTGCCCTGTAATACTGCGCACAGCTCCTCTTAAAAGAAGCAGAGGCCTCAGGGTTGATATTCGGGAAAAAGGCGTTCAAGGAGAGCAACGAATAAAAGAACACAAATCGAACACAAAAATACTTACCTTCCCTTCCGTACACTCACGTTCTCTCTGCCTCCAGGACCCAAAGCAAAGAGAAACGCGGCTGATCAGGATTAGTGATCACTTACACATCCCATCTTCCGCAGGAGTCATACCGGCCGGTCCATATATCGCGTTTGCAATTCTGCTGGTGGCGAGTATAAGCGGTACACCGGTATCAAGGACCACGCTTGGGAACGCTACATAAAAAAGTCAGGTCGAGTCAGCGGGCTAAATATTGAAGGGAGAGATGGAGAGGAATACGGGGAGATGAAATGAAGCAGTACGAAAAGGGGGAAGAACGAGGGAGTACGGATATGAAAACGGGGACGAGATGTTGAGAACAGAACGAGTACAACCACGGCCAGACCGACGAAGATCGAGCCGGCGCCATCGAAATCGCCAGCGGTGAGACTGGATCAGGCCCCGAGATCGAAACTGCAGCCCCCACTCAACTGAAATACAACTACCCCTCTCAACCCGAAATCTAAATCGAAAATCAAAGACGAAAAAACTCGTACTCACCACCACCCATAATCCCCCTCCCGAGCTCAACATCCAACCTCTCCCCATTCGCCCCATACACGACGACTTCTCTGACACTCGTCTTGCAGAACAAGGTACCCGTTCGCTCAGCGAGGAGCGTATCGTACCCGACATCAGCTTCGAGATTGCGTTCCGTCTCCAGATGAATCGGACGAAGAGGTGCTGATGGTAGAGGGTGTAAGAAATTGGGCGGAAGAGGGGATGAACGATGCGTGACGCCCGATTGTCATTACTGAAGGTATGCGTCCGTTGAAGCATGGTCGTTCGAGTGTCATGCCCGCGTGAGGATATATTAGTATTGATCCCATTCTAGAACAAAGAGACACAGGCGGAGGATGGGAGGTCACAATGAATGAAGGGAACCGTAAAGTCTTCTCTCTCCGAGCAGATTTCGAACACCAAAACCGGGGAATGAAGTGTCCTCGGGGGAAACGAACCGCAATCAACCTCAAAAAGGGACGAAACACCCACCAATAAAACTCAACAACGGCGCATTATCCACTGGAGTAATACTGGAGTAATACTAAACAAGTTACTCGCCCACGCCGCTCCATCAGGGTCGTTCGTCGTTACGGCTGGTAGGTTTTGTGCGATGACGCTGTTGAGTGGGAGAGTGAGGGCAAGGAGACCGTGGAAGCTTGGCGAGAGGGGTTCGTTGTCGACTTGGGTACCGGCGGCTGGAGGAACGAGGTGGAGGGTTAGCGATGAGGGATTGGATTGAGACGGGGTGAAGGGAATAAAGACGAAAGGAGAAAAGGAGTAGGAACGAAGCAGAAGAGGGAGACAAGAGACGGCGAAAAGAATATCGACGACTAACGATACAGGAGATGGACGAGCATGGCGAAGAAAGCAAGTCTCGAAGAATGCTCACCCAACGCTTGATTCTCGATCGAATAACCGCCAATAACGACCCTATCCCAGTACACGGGGCCATTGACATGTCCCTGCAAATAATCGATCGAGAAATCGACGCCAGTAAGGTTGGCCCCGCTTGATGAAGGGTTGTATACGTTTCCAGACTGCGAGCAGGAGGAGGTGGTGCATGAGGAGGCGGCGATCCACTGCAGAGGCGAGAGCGAGCGAATGAGTGGAAGGGAACGGGGGAAGGGATTGAACGACGTACGAGATCGAACGAGCCTGTATCCACCTGCAATGCGAACGTTCGTTGATTCGAGCGTCCGACTGTGACTTGAAGTGCATGGGCGCTGCAAGAAAGTGTGTGAGGATGGGTCGAATGCGAACGGCGAAGAGGGGAGACGAAGAACGAGGGGGAAAAACAGCGGGAAGGCAGATACTCACACATCATAAACTCCACCTCCAACCATCTGGATCAGCAACACGACGCAATCGTTCCCTCCTCCCCCCTCTGACACTGTCGCCCGCGCCTCGATAAACGAGTCGGCCCTTCCCTTCCCTTTCCGTCTCGATGGTGATGAATGGAGTGTTTGAATGTGAGTGTGAGGACGAGGAGGCGGTTGGTGACATGTTCAGCTGTCAACGTTCGAGAAATGAAATGAGTGTCGAGGTTGATGTCGTACGGAATAATGGTAGGTTCACTGGAGTCAGAGTCCTTCCTGAGAGGCGCAGGCGCAGGTCAACCCCTGAAAACCTTTGTGAGTTACCCATCCTTTGGAACAACCAAAAACTCAGCTCCGTCCTCTGACCACGCCAAGTTGGGAATCGGCTGACTCTTCGAACCGATGAATTTTACCACCACCCTTGGCTGCTGCTATTTGACTACCGCCTCATCTTCACTTCGGGCAATACCAGGAGATCGGAGAAGGATATCAATGTCAACGACGACAACCGCATACATTACACCAAATAGGTTACATCATCCGATCATGAGGGTTTCAGAGGACACGCCATTCCTCTTCTCATCGCCTCTCATCTCGGCGGTTGCTCCTCCCGTTTCGTAGCACTTTCCTCCACTCATCAATCGCCTACATTCACTTAGCGCCCATTTTTCTACTTTTGAAAACATGGCATCCGAGCCTATTAGTGAGTCATATCTCCTATGTCGTGCTGAGCTGGCATAGCCATGCTTACGACCCTGCCAAGAAAACCCCCTTCCCAAGCGCAGATATCCTCCAGGGCCGTGCAAACCAATGCCCCGTAAGCGCCACAGAGAGGACAACGACGAACAGGGCGGCAGTGATATGGACGTCGGTGAATCTGGTCCTGGCAGTCGCCTCCGTCCCAGGCGCTCGGCACGAGCAGTGAACCCGGCCAGGGTTGACGACAGCGTTGTCATTGCTGCCAAACCTGCACCCAAGCACCTATCCAGTTCACCACCGTCTGAGTGGAGTCTCCGCATCACCGATTATCCTTCGGAACAGGCCAGGAAACTCAAGCAGGAGGCTGTTTCAGTTGCTCGAGAGTTGGGAAAGCACAGGATGGGGGTGTTTCGACAATACGGTATGTCGGTCCAGCCATTTGCATTGAATATAATACTCACCTCCTCACAGTTGATAGCCCAGGGTACTTCCTCCCTAGTTTCGAAGAGCTTTTCAAAGAGAACCAAGCTGACCAGTGGGAGGATGGGTTGTCTGGCGTCGCTCTCTTATCGTGTAAGCCGCAATCGTTATCATCGGGCTTTGGTCTTGAAAGCCTGATCTCTTTCCAGATTTCTCAAGCCCGGAATATCAAGGCCCCCGGGACAGCCTAGGGCAAAGGGTCGTGAACGAAAGTAGTGATTAAGAGTCCTATCAATCTGATTGCGGGTACGTGAGCTCATGTACCGTTATAGGGATAGGCGATTTAGGCCAGTTTCAAGATCTCGGTTAGTTATTTGTCGTCGAGGATGCGAGAAATAAGTCACCCGTTTTTTATTTGTCGTTGATAATGTGAGAAATGTGTGATGAGCCGAATTATTTGTTGTTGATTTCACGAGAAATAACTGATGAGCTGATAATTTGTTGCAAAGGTTAGTTATTTGTCGTCGAGGATACGAGAAAGAAATCACCGGTCGGTTATTTCTCGTCGATAATGCGAAATAACTTACAAGCAGAATTATCTGTCGTCAATCTCACGAGAAATAACTTACGAGCTAATTATGTGTTGTAAAAGATATGAGAAATAACTGCTGGCTTCAGTTCTCGCTTTTGACGGTGAGGGACGAGTTCAGAGGAAGATGAAGCTATAAGTATTAACAAGTCGTTTCTCATCTGAATATCGGTGAATACTTCTTCATTTTCCTCATGGTTAGTCCTCAGTTCTGACACAGCAAATGAAGCCCGTTATAATCAATAGTAGCAATCACGTACGCCGATCTTTCAGGTTATCATTGCAACCGGAGGAATCACAATTATTTCTCATTTGATTTACGAGAAATAGCTGATGGCTAAGGAAGCTCGGTCGCCGCTACACAGTTCTCAAGTGATTTAATCGACGTCGCTGGCGATCTTGAACTAAGAACCTAACCCTCTTATTCCTGAACATGGCACCCATGTTCACAGATATGAGCCCATTTCTGCATCATATTTGCCCAAATATGATCCCAAATCAGGGTCATATCTCTGAACATGGCTTTCTCCCCCTCAAATATGAGCCCAATTCAGCTTTATATCTCCTGATATGAATCCAAATCAGCTTTATATTCCCCATATAAACCCAGATTCATCTCATA
>SDEE01000650.1:0-28058 GCA_004126415.1 Candolleomyces aberdarensis
ATATCTCGGGATTGATATTGCCGCGAAGGAGGGACCACTAACTTGCTCCCTGGACTCACCAGGAAGTGAATCCCCTCAGAATCATCCTTTGCTTCCTCGTTGCGAGGAAGCCATGGAATTAATGGGGTCCCATAACTCAGAGTAAACTCATTGTCACCGTCTTCGAATATTCTAGCGTCGTGAGCGAAGGTCAGATCATGGACCCGTCTGATGCAAGTTTCGAGCAACGTGCACCCATCCACAATGTAGGTATAAATGGTCGAGGGATTTGGATTGGTATCCTCAGTCTGCTCAGCACTTTCAGCTCTCATCGAATCCTCTCGAATACCAAGCTCCATAATGTTTCTCGAAAGCGGAACCTATATTATCTCCAGCGTCTCCTGCGATGCCGCTCTTAGCGTCCTCCCCTTCGACAACGATGGCGACTCCATGCCCCAGAGCATCGGTACTCTTGGCAAGCGTGACACAGCGCCTAAGGTACGCCCTCCCAGTGACGTCCGTTGCACCGAGGTTGCTTATCATGACACGTTGTACGCTACTATACCACATTGACAACAGTGGAAGATCGTCGCTGGCAGAGACTCGAGCGGAAAGGAGGTCTATCACATCCACCTCAAAGGTGTCGGTCGTGCTGTTAGCCACAACCATCTCTTTTGAGCAGACCCCTCTAAGAAGGACGATAAGGGGGTGTGGGACCTTCAATACCAGGAACAGCCTCACGGAAAGCATATTTATACGTAAGTGACCTGATCGACATACCCGCAACATTTTCAAGCTTACCTTGGTATCCGTTTTCACTCCACGCCTTTTCGTGACATCTTGTCTATGGAATGAATGGGCATTGGTCTAGCATCTGCGAGCTCTGGACCAGAATGGGGTGGGCCGTGCCGGGTGGCGATAGTGGAACTCAGATCTGCATCGCGCCACTCATCATGGCGCCGAGCCTCCCCCCCAGGTATCCAATTTTCGAGCTCTTCAAGATCGTTCGCGCTGAGGATGATGAAGAGTGAGGTGCGATCATGGGCTCAAGGCCATCCCCTCGTTCTCTGACCCTTTTTTCTAGACTGGTTCAACAGTCAGCCCGGCATCGAGTGGGGAGCTCTCCAAGGAGAGCATGGACATTGTGGTATCGATTTCTTGTAGTCCGTTATGTTGGTAGCGAATGATATGGATTTCGAGGTGTATGCCTCGGCCTCCTTCTGGCTTTGACTGACAGTCTGTAAATTAGAGATTTGCACATGCATTCATTCATCTACGACACCAACGCACGCCTTCGAATAGCTACACGGAGAGGCCGAAAGAGCAGACGATGATAGAACAGAAGTACATGTGAAAATGGGATTCTAACTCGGCAGTCCAGAAGATAGAACAACAACTCGATGGTGGTACATCCGGTAATAGAACGACGTCAACTCTAGGGTGAGATTCAACTTTCCATTGGGTTACGAGGCACAGAAATCAGTTCAACTTGAACCAGGCAGCGAGCAGGATACGGCGGTCCTCGAAAAATCACCGTTGAACCATGCGTCTCAATCTTCTGAACCACAGGTCTCCACTCTTCCTTCAACGGATCGATGAGAATCTTTGGTCGAGGGGGCATACGAATACGCTTCAAATGCCTTCCTCTAATAGGAGTAGACGGGTGGCGTGCGTACGAGTCCCTCTGAAGGTCCTCAAGCACAATGGGGTACTCAAACGGACGAGTAAAAATTACTGACCTCAGTTCCGGCATCGTCTCTAGCACCAAATGCCAATCCGACACGCACGATACCGACGTGATATACAATTCCCTTATCCCCTCTAGAAGCGATCCCGTATATGAAAGGAGTATGGGAATCGAATTGGAGGCGGCGATGAAAAGAGTCGATGAGGTTCGAGTCAGGGTGAATTCGGGTTTCCCGCGGATTCTTGAATGGGTCAGAACGAGGGTATTAGGTCGAGTAAGTCGCACTGCGTCCCATTGATCGGCAAATTGGTGACTGGGATCGCCAAAAAGTTGTAGCCGAGCACCCGCCTCAATCAAACGGAGTTCTTTATACCAAAAGTGCAGTGTGCACTGCGGTTGGATATCGATGTGGGCGAGAATATACCGCGGGCTTTCAATGGCATGTACGGGATTGTCTTCCCCAAATACGAAGGTGTGTAGATGTGGAAATCGGGCAAGTGGTGCCGTCGGCCAGACAGGATGCTCAGGGACACGGGGCCCTGCGTTGACTAATGACAGGGACTCCAGTCTTGGTGAAAGCGAGAGAACTTGCAAAAACCCAGCTATTGGCAACCTCTTCGTCGCCAATTGGTTGCAGAGACGGAGGTGTGTGAGATTTGGGAAGCTGTTTTGTGGCCATGATACGACGAAACTGAGGCTGAGCTTTCGCAAGGATGGCACAAACCCACCGAGGACCTTTGGCAGACGCACTGCCTGTGGGTCGTTGCCATCCGCGAAGCTCATAAAAGAGACTTCGAGAGAAAGCGATTGGAGCNTTAGGGGCATCGAAGTCTCGGAGAATATCCCAGAGCTCTGGACCAAGGTTCCATGTCTCTGAGAGATGCAACGAGACTATCTGGGTGTGTCGCGCGTTTCTCCGGAGCTGATCGAGGAAGGGACCTGGTCGAATACCATGAGTAGTAGGTACCCAACGGGTTATGCATCGCTGATGGAGATGCAACGGGGTTGACGGGCCGGCGTTCTTGAGGGAGTAAAGTCCCCAACCGCTCTCGGCGAACCAGCGGGGAATGATAAGATGATTCCAGAGCCTTGGCTCCTCCAGTGCGACCCGCCTCCAATGAGAACATACATGCGTTATTTCCCGAACCGCGGAGTTGGCGTATCGAAAACGACCCTTCGGGAAGGCGGCAGTGGGGGGATCCACAAAGAAGTCGCGTATGTGGGAGGATCGAATGAGTGAAAAGATATGAAATAGAATGTCGGAAGGCAGATTATTGATTAAAGATCTTGAGTTGTGGCGTAAGCGGATGAGGCGTGCTGAGTATTGCATATCACGCTCCATATCCAATAACTGTACCGTAATCGTGTTCCGGCAATTAGATACTTCAATTTTCAAATACAAGTACTCACAGATCTGAGTGATACATCTCTGGGTTGGGGTCAGACATTCAAGCGCCTAATTTTTTGCTCTAAAGTGAATCCTTCTCACCTCCAAGTAGTTGAGGGGTCTTTTCTCGTCAGGAGAGCTTCCTCTGTTCTTAAAAGCTGTTTGATAGCACTCAAGTGCTCGAGGAACGACAAATTGCTGGAGGTACGCAGGGGATCCATGACAAGACGGACGATGGTAGATAAGGAGAAGCGATTATTGTTATCGACTCCCAATCTCCGATTCAATGAGTGTATAGACATGGGAGTGCATTCAATGCGGCGTTGCACATGTCACCTACGATGCCCCTGATTCCTAACACAGACAAACTAACGTTTTCGGTGTTTGGTCCGCTTGTTGCTAGCACTTCACTTAAGTACCAGTTTCACTAGTAGTCGCCATGAGTTCGAATATGAATCTTCTCAGCTATACATTTTACTCGCAGAATTTGCTCAAAGTGGTTGTTTTGCTGACCGTAAATTTCCACAGACTCGACCCCAACGCGCGATATCACCATTAATACATGACTGTCTGGTTGTGAATCCGGACAGTGTCGTCTGGCCTTACTCATGACCTTAACGCGTGGACTTCAGTTTTGGCATCATGTGGTAACGGTCGGGGCAGCGGCTCTCAGAGCCCACCGCTGTGATAGGAAAGAGCTCCGAGTGACTTTGAGATCACAAAGCTGAGCACTTTCCTCTGTATCATGACCATCGAGTTTGTGAGTTGCCTCCCACATTTATCGCCAGGTCTCGAAGTTGCAATTTTAAAGTTATGGATAATATAAACCTATCAATCCATGCTTAATGTGTCCCCTGCTTTGCGCCTTACCCGCTTTTACTGATTTACATTGACAATTAACTCGCCAGGTTACCCATCCCACTTATCAAACGGATCGTGTCGTACATCGTTATTCTCCGGGGGCATCCCACAGGTAAAATCATCCTCGTTGTGGCTACGTGGTCTCTGAAGTTCCCGTAGCCCAGATGGATCTGATAGGAGCCTCTGTCAAGATCGCTTTGAGAGAAGGACATCAGGGGTCGCTTATATCAACGAGACCGTTTCCGTTCGGCGAAGTGCTGTCCAGATGACAGTCGAAGGCCACCCCGACCGCCCAAGGCTTTGATCAGTGCCCAAGTCCGAACCAATATTTCCTTAAGACAGTTTCATTGAGTACAGACTGCGGTTTACAACGGAAGGTTCCAGGTGGAAAGTGACATAACCATGTGAAGCATTGAATATTTTTCTACGCCGTACGACTTCAGACGCTGCTTATTTTCCAATGACTTCCCATTGAAGAGTAAAGTCAAATGCTCAGCTCGAGGTAGGTCTTCCCGTTCTACGAGGATGCTCTTCAAACCCCAAACTGTTGCGGCGGGATGCAGGTTTACGGTGATTGTTCTGCCCGAGAGGGTCTTGACAAAGACTTGGAATCTATCCGTCGATTGCCTTAGTCTGTCCCAGTAAAAAGTGAGAACGAGCACTTACGTCGTATATGGGACAATTGCTAGGGTGGTAAGCCTAGGCCTCTTCGGCGGCAGCACCGGTGCCTCATTCCCATCCTTCACTGAAAGAGTTGTGGAGATACTTTCATGACGCCGTGAGGCTGTGGTAGGCTCTCGCGCAGTGGCTTTTATATGGAGCCTTCGAGCCTTCGGGATGACAATCTTCCAAGCTTCTTTGGATATCTCAACCTCTTCTCCTTCCGCAGCGGCAAGCTCAGTCGTGAAGAAACTGATCCGCGAGGTATCAGGAATAGAGAAATAATTTCGAGACTTGTATTGGAAATCCTGTAAAGACCCACGCTTAGATCCTTTACAGAACTCTGGGAATGGGAAGATATGCAACTCACGCGATATTTCGACGTCTTAGCAGGCCGAGGAACGGCTATCTTGCGTGAACTGTACTGCAAAATGATAACGTTGGGTAAGTCGAGAGCGTCCATTCCGATTGTAAAAAGGGGTCAATAGGAGTACTGCTTCAGAGAGGATGGTGGTTGCTACTAGAGACTGGACGCTCAGAAACCTTTGTGGCTGTTTGGCCGTCAAAACGTTGTCCAACAGTTGCAAAGTCAAAGCCACGAGTCGCGTGATTCGCATCAACCTCGAAAACAAACTTGATTGGACTGCTTACACGAGAAATAACCAAAAGCTCAACACAGCTATCAACGGGAGACAAGCCCGTTCCCTCACCTCTCCTAGCTGTCGGACGACGTATTACTGATACATAAAGCAACTAGGGGCTTCAAACGAGTCCATCACTTCCCTCACCTTCACATTCGGTCCAAGCGCTGGAAAGTCCATGTCGAAATCGAGAGTCACTTGAGTAGGCCCATTTTGGGTAGTCGGTCCCCAAATATCGGTCAAGCGATTCTTTCGGTCGGCTTGCTGCCATACCCACCAGATCCTGTCAAGATTTGCGTGGTGTAAGTAGAATAGAGGATCTAAGAGACTCAGTGTCAATGAGTTCAAACTGGCTGTCGGTGGACTGCAACCAGGGCGCACTTACCTATCCCCGCTGAATAGACATTCGTCATCTCGCCACCAACGATGAAGTGTCCACTTCCGTGGATCCCGTTCATCAGACTATTCACTGCTGCATCGAAGGCTTTGTAGTTGGATGCGCTCAGCGTGTTCCTCACGTTGGATGAACGGAGGGCAGGCCTATACGTTTCTTCGATCCCTCGAACCAGGCAATGGGTCGTTCTGAGCTTTCCTGGGCCAAGATGCGATACGGCGTCTTTGAACGGACCAGTCTGGACGCAGCCTTTGTATGCAAACGGACGGGGAACTGCAGATTCATTCTTTGGATCGGGGGGAAGGGTATATGTTCCGGGTACCCCGTCGCCGCCAAATCCAGTCACTGGATCGAATAACGGGGACTGAGCAAGCCTGAAGCGATCTTCAACATTCATGGAGATTGAGACAAGCAAATGTGGAAAACTTACGGCTTGCTGCTGTCGGCATCGATCGACCAATCCCAGTAACTGAAGTAAACCAAATTATTGTAACGCAGTCCACGTTTAACTCGTAGTGACGCACTCACGGGAATGGGCCTTTGTAACCGCATTCTTCACGAAGTGCCTTTGCATAAAGATTGCCCAACTGCCTGTGCCATGCCAAAAAATGACCCTGGGACGATTCTACTGAACGGTTGTCAATACTAAGTTCGACTGCGTACTCACGACAAAGTGAACTCGATCGGTCAGCTTGATATGAGTCGCTTGAAATTCCTCGTATCTTGTGGTCGCGATTCCAGTCGTCTCGTGGGGAGGAATCTTCTGCAGGCAGAGAACCGCTTGGAGATATCCAAGCCGTTCTTCCACTGTCAAAGCGCGCCTGAGGCATTTTCCGTTCATGGTAAGTATTGTTGTGGGGAGGAAAGTCTGATTCCATACCATTCCTTTCGGACTTGGATCTCTGCGCAAGTGGCCGAGGCGGCTCGCTCGACAGGGCTCGCGATGACAGTTGACACGAGAGAGACAATAAAAGCAAAACCAAGTGCACGTAAAGCAACCATGGCCAATCGCACTGGCCAATCAGTCATTGGCAGCTTGCAAGTATTTATGCGTGTCATTCTCCGAGGTTAAAGGTTCTCAATCACCAAGAAGCCCCCGCGAAGCTCGAATGAAGCAGCTTTGGCAATAAAAGTCAAAGTGGGCTACAGAGTCAAGCTCTTCTACTTCGCTTTGTTAAAGGAAGGCTACCTATTGGATGGCTATAAAGAAGCTTGATTGTCTTTGATGGACCACATACCAAATCGACGTCAAATTGCACACAGGAATAACACGAACTCCATTACATCACGTTAAAACGCCCGCCCCAGTCGACACGCACCCACAAAGAGTACAAGGATGGGAAAACCGATTATGCTCAAGGGATTTTGCCATTTAACTTCGAGAAATTTGCTGGTTGCCTGTACAAACGAAAGTAGAGTCATGACTGCATCGTCAAGTTCGGAGTCAATATAAATGAATAAGCATTGAAAAGCAGTCGAAGTAAACAACACAGTCCAACTGATAGACTCGTGACAGGATTATCGGATGGCGATCTCCACTCCTACCCAGATTCAATCCCTGTCATCGATTCAGGCTGGTCAGGGAGTCCAGCCATCGATTGAACAGGTATTGGCATCAACAAATGCAGAGTCGAATCCTTTGTGACGCCAAACGATGATAGCAGGCGAATGTCGTCCATGGACTTCCCCCGGAAGACTAAGCGAAGGTCTTCAGGTCGCTTGAAGCCCTGCTTTTTAGCAAGGTCACGTTTGACTGCCCAAACGGTTGTGGAATCGGGAGCGACCGTGAGCGTAATCGTTTTCCCTGTCAGGGTCCTCACGAATATCTGCACTCTGCGGTGATCGTGTTAATCGCCCGCTGAGGTAAAGAAGAGAAGATTCGAGCCCTTACAATTCGCCGGTCAGACTCGTGGTTTGGCCATGATTCCTGCCACTCCCAGATTTCCCGTTGTCGTCATCCAACTCCGTATCTTTGGTCACAGCCTGATTGTCCGGAGTCGGGTAATCGCCGGATCCGGAGCCATTGGATACCCCCTCCGACATAAACACTCGCGGGTCCGTGGCTTTGACGATTAGCTTCTTAATCTTTGGAATTACGGCCTTCCAAGCCTCGCTCGAAATCTCAATTTCCTCGCCCAGTCCGATTGCTAGCTCCGTCGTATGATAGCTGATGTGATGATTGGACGGGATTTGGGGAAAGTATCTTCTGATTCGGGTATGTAGTTCCTGAGTCGAGTCACTCCCATGATGAAGAGGAGACCAAAAGACGGCCAAGTGGCGAGAAACGTACATGATATTCCAATGGACCCGGTCTGGGAGCGACGACCTTACGACCGCTGAATTCCACAATGAAGTATCCTGGAATGTCAACACCTTCCATCTCTCTCAAGGGCTTCAAGGTATTAGAACGAGTAAGACGTTAGATTGAGTGAAAGGACCTGGTGAACAGCATTGCGGTCGCTAGTGTCTGGCGCTCAAGGCTAATGCATAACATGACCAAATATATTGCCCGCCCCCTTCGGCTGTCTCGGCCGAGTCAGCAACCTGCTTTGACCAGGGTGCAAGGACGGCAACGAACTGTAACGCATTTTCTTGTCAAGAAAGGTCCAGCCCTATTTCCTATTACTCAAAATCCTTTGAATGAGAACCGATACTCCTTCACTTGAGACTCATCCAGACGTTGGACAGTGCAAAGACAGTGGCACTTACATGCCAGTGACCACAATTCTCAGTTTCTGCGAAGTAGATCGGTCACTATATGCTGTGTGCTACATCCTTCCCAATCCAAAGAAAGTGAGAACGCTTCATAGCTTATTCCGGAGCTTCAAGTGAAATGTGGGGCTTTGGACAATAGCGATTGTCGGAAAAGTAGACGATGATAAAAAGCAAGGATAGTACAAAGCTGCACAGAAAACATTACGAAGCTGMAGGTCATAGTCATAKATTCTACCGASSGTTGAAGAACCAGGAAGCCCGTTTCGCTGCAAAACAGGTGGCGTGAATATCAAGATCAGAARAATYGACGGGAACTTACCTTGTCTAATGGCGATATATACATGTCRTATTGGTAATTCAATTAGCGCCCGAAACATCATATGATAACGGAACACTGACCCTGTTTCTTCGTTCTGGAGCCTTGTCAGAGGATTGGCGGAGGCTGCACCAGAGGGTGGGATTGGATTTGTCGCAGGAGTACTGCCCCCTCCACCTCGCAAAGGCTTCGCAATACGACCAAAGTTCAATGTTGACGTTGCGGTTGCTTTCGAAGCTATGGACCCAAGGTCAATCACAGGTTCTTCCAACGAATCGATGTATGACCGACCTCTTGCTTGATCAAGCCGCTCTTTAAAGGCCTGAAGCTGCGCCTCGAACTTATTGTCCGGAGTCGGGTAATCGCCGGATCCGGAGCCATTGGATACCCCCTCCGACATAAACACTCGCGGGTCTGTGGCTTTGACGATTAGCTTCTTAATCTTTGGAATTACGGCCTTCCAAGCCTCGCTCGAAATCTCAATTTCCTCGCCCAGCCCGATTGCTAGCTCCGTCGTATGATAGCTGATGTGATGATTGGACGGGATTTGGGGAAAGTATCTTCTGATTCGGGTATGTAGTTCCTGATTCGAGTCACTCCCATGATGAAGAAACCAAAAGACCGCCAAGTGGCGAGAAACGTACATGATATTCCAATGGACCCGGTCTGGGAGCAACAACCTTGCGATCGCTGAATTCCACAATGAAGTATCCTGGAATGTCAACGCCTTCCATCTCTCTCAAGGGCTCCAAGATATTAGAGCGAGTAAGACGTTAGATTGAGTGAAAGGACCTGGTGAACAGCATTGCGGTCGCTAGTGGCGGAGCTCAAGGCTAGTGCATAACAAGACCAAATATATTGACCGCCTTCGGCTGTCTCGGCCGAGTCAGCAACCTGCTTTGACCAGGGCCGGGTACAAGGACGGCAACGAACTGTAACGCATTTTCTTGTTAAGAAAGGTCCAGCTCTATTTCCTGTTACTCAAAATTCTTTGAATGAGAACCGATACTCCTTTACTTGAGTACTCATCCAGACGTTGGACAGTGCAAAGACACAGTGGCATTTACATGCCAGTGACCATGTGTTTACGCACTGAATTCTCAGTTTCTGCAAAGTAGATCAGTCACTATATGCTGTGTGCTACATCCTTCCCAGTCCAAAGAAAGTGAGAACGCCTCATAGCTTGGATAATGATAAAAAGGGTCGTACACGGGAAGCACAAGCATGCGATTCCAGTGCGACTCGTATACACCAAACTCGTGGTCCTCTCAGGTAAGAGGATGGATATGCAGCAGGTAAATGAAAGGTCAAAACGGGCATGGTGAGAAAGGTAGCTTTGCCTACCTTTCAGGACTACAGTGGGAAAGGGGACGCTCAGCAGGCTCACTATTAACAGATAACTGCAGAAATGAGGAAAGGTAAAGGTTAATTCGACCTCAGTGAATGCTACGGAGACCAGAGAGGATGCCAGGCCATCACACCAACGACGAGCCAGCAGAGCGCTTGAAGTAGGGCCGAAACTTGAGCTCCTACCATGAGTCAATGATCTTTCACATCTGTTAGGACCAAAGCAGCGCACACCCGTCAGGCTTACTGATGGGTTGCATCTCTCAGCCAGAGTAAAGTCCAATCTCCTATGAGACGATGCGATGATTCCTTGGAATATCGAAAAAAGCTAGAATATTTAAATTCAACTCGAAGGTCTGGGAAGCGGTCGGTTAATGTTGTACAACAAAGCCGAAAACACAAGAAGATTTTGATTCGATGTTCTTCTGCATCCGTCTCGTTGTAATGCACAAAAAAAATGGTAGCAGGGTTTTCCTCTTGTCACTGTGGAGGTGCTGGCAACGCTGGAATAATTCCAAGGTATGCGCGCGGCGGATCTGGAGCGGCCCCGGGTACGATCAACGATCGGGATGCTAAGACATGTATCAGAAGGCTAATCAAGAGGAGTGCAAAGGAAACGCGAGAGCTGTTCATGAAATGCCGGTCTAGGAGCCACGAGAATATGAGGCAGACAAGCCCTCCCATCGAGACAAAGGATACAGCCATGGTACCAAATCAGCCGGTCGGACGTCCGAACAACACATTTAGGACAGTCCATGACCTGAGTTTCGGACTGGCGTCTGAGATACACTTTGGGTGACCAGGGGAGTAGGAAACAAATTTCGTTGATTAGTGATATGAGCTATGCATGATGTGCAGAGTGAGGACGTGAAGAATCAGTTAAGGGCGTCAGCCAAGAATTTAAGTGTAAACAATGCCACCGTCAATCGACACAGTTTGGCCTACAAAGTCGGTTGGGTCAGACAAGTCTAAGCAGAGATACTGAAGCAGCCGATGCGCACCTGTGATGAAGCCGGACTTCTCCGAAGCCAAGAAAGACACAAGAGCAGCAACATCCTCTGGCTCTCCGATGCGTCCAACTGCGCTGGATTTGATGACCTGGTTCATCATTTCTGCGGCTTGAGGCGAGGAGGCCATGTATTGTTGGGCAATCTCCGAGTTGATGAGACCTGCGACACGTATATCAGGTTAGAGATCTACTGAAGGTAGGAGGACGAACCAGGAGCATAGCAGTTGACAGTGATACCGTGCTTTCCGAGCTCATACGCTGAAACGGAAGAAATTAATCTCGGACATTCATATGGGACAAGTGAAACGAGTCAAAACACACCTGCGGTCTGAGTCAATCCACGAATGGCCCATTTCGTCGCGGTGTATGTCATCCGGCCAGGTTCAGCTAAATGGGAGGGTTAGTGCTGGGAAACGACGCACAGCCGGGCATAGAGACGTACGCTTTCGCCCAACAATCGAGGAAGCGCCAATGATTCGTCCGCCCCAGCCTTGAGCGATCATCTTATTGGCAGCGAATCTGTTTCTTTCTAAGGACAAGACATTTGCGGGAAAATCGCTGAGATGACTGACTTGTAGCAGAGAAGATGGCCCTTGACGTTGACGTCGAAGGTCTTCTGCCACCCGTTGATGTGGTCTACGTTCTCAGGTGAATATCGGCATGCAGTCAGGAACAGGGAAGGCACTAACCGTCGGTTATGAAGTCTACTGGTGCAACGACGGCTGCGTTGGCGACCATCTGCAGAAATAGATCAGAAGGGTTCTAGGATACTATTCGAGAGATACGTACGACGTCAAGACGATCCAGAGACTCAACCATCTCCTTGACTTGGTCAAAGTCAGAGACATCAGCGAACTTCACGGAAGCGGTGTGTCCCTTCTGCCTCAGCTCTTCGGCGAACGCCTCAGCCTTCTCCCTGTTCAGTTCAAGGTCGTTGATGACCACGGCAAAGCCATCTTGAGCAAGCTGCTCAACGATGGATTTCCCAATGCCGTTGGCGGAGCCAGTGACCAGAGCGACCTTCTGAGCAGACATTTCGAGAGTATTGCGAATTTCCTTGATACCCTGGGTCAACTTCTCTGGATACTTAAAGTCTGGTGGAGAAGTTGGTGGCAATCGCGCTGGGGAGAGCGGCCGTTGCCGCTGATTGGTGGAACTCCGGGTTGGTACGGGTAGGTTGACCGGAGAAGGATGTCGACAAGAAAGTGTGTCAGCGACCGTAGAGAAATGTGGAGGCTATCTGTTTTAGCCTTCGATTCGATTGGCCGGTGGTGAGCGGGATGTATGTGGCGTCCTCTCTGTTCAATGAGTTTGCTCGTGCTATTAACGTTGCCCGTTGCGCATCCTCATTGAAAGTCACTAAGTCAGGCGCTTGGAGAGGCATGGGTTCCGTACGCAATACATGGGTGAGATATTCTGTAGATTGCAGCCAGCGAGACACAAGAGGATGGGAGTGATCAATGGAGATGTGGCAGGCTGAATCTTTTCTCACGGCTCATCTAATCTTATCGCTACCAATGTTTGGCTCCGCTATTCTGAATCAGATCAGCCTCCGGCTGGAACGCTCTCGGCAGTTGGCGAGACGAGCTCTTGATCCTGAACCTCGATGGCTGGAGGCATAGCTCGAGGCGTAAGGCTCGGATCCAACATGTCTGGCTGTGTAAAGCAACCTGAGTATCCCAATTCTACCCACCATTATTCCGCCACGTTGTATTGGCAAGTTTAGGACTGCAGGAGCCGGTGTTGGGGAGGAATCCGAGGTAGACTTTATCTCTTGGCTTCCCCGACTCCACACGAAGTGTGGGGAGGGTTCTGTACCGTCGAAACGTTTATCGCTCTCATACAAAGCAAATAGCCCTCGCGTGGGATGATATTACATATACGTATGAGATCCGGTTTCTCAATTCTTGGTCCATGCGCCTTTTCGCACACATGCCGCTCAAACCCATTCACTCCACATCTTGCCGCCTCGCCTCCATGTTCGCCCATCAGCAACCCTGTCGAGTTTCTTGAGTTCTTGCTTCGCAGGGCTGTCCTCCTTTCGGATGCCCCCATACCCTTTCCGACCATCCTTTGCACTATGATCCACTCTCTCTTCCTGATTTTCTCCGGAGATCCACCCCACCTTTCCTAGCTGTTCGAATGTCTGTGTCAACATCCATTGATCTGTCCTTCTCCACATGGAGATGTCGCTTTACAAGCAGTCGTAATCCATGAACAAGCTTTACAGTTTGATTTGAAGGGTACGCCCCCCTTAGTCTATTCTTTCTCGCAATCCGTCATATCTGTCCAGGTCTCGGGAGGTAGTTTGTGCACAGTTATCGTTGTTCTCTCTATCAGATCTTTGCCGTCATGCGACTACCCATTGTAAATCTCTTGTGAAAATGAAAATGAACAAGCCTGATCTTGTTTCCCTAGTAGCAATATGTTGCATGTCCAGTCGCAAGGAGGTGGCAAATTTGCCCACCTCTGTTCTTGCCGGGCAACTCCCAAACGCCCGGTCGCATTTCCAATACTCCCTTGTCTCCGCGTATCTTGAGAGCGCGTGTGGCTTTTTCCCGGCAGCTCGTCTTCGTGATTTCTTGCTATCTTCTCAAAGTGATCCCATTCATGACTTCAAGCGAAAGGGATTCTCTTTATTATGGGAACACGATGAAACTCCCGTGTCACAATTCTGGAGCACTCGTCACTTACGCTGGAACAGGTTCGTAGCTGCATCAAAAATACAAGTTCAGGTTCACGAAGTTGTCAACGCTGAATATGGTGATGATATCTATGATTGTATCCGCCGAAATGAACGTCCAAAAGAGACTGCGCAGGCTCGCTGGCAAAGGGCAAAGCGTAAAGAGGCTAGGCTCAACCAGGCAAGCGACACTCTTAATGCTCAAGTAGCGAGTGGCCTCAGCTTGTACCTGATGAGATTGCACTGGACTGTCTTAATCAATATCGTGAGGTAACGGTGTGGGAGGCGTCGGTGTGTGCAACGTGCATGCAGTTCCATGTAGTTCCGAGATAGTCTCCAGTTTATTCATGTTTCCACATCCGAATCTCCCAAGATTGCAGATGATCAGCTTCAATGGGAGTTGAGAAACTCGGAGTCGGGGACTGGCGCACCGCAGCGCCGCTACGATCGGTTGCTGGAAGTACGAAGCGTTTGTATGATGCTGGCAAACACGAGCCCAAGGTCCGACGCAAAAATCAGATTCGGATGAACCAGACTTGAAGCTTGACCTCCAAGCAAAAGCATGCATCGAACGCAGAGAAATCTCCACTGTAAATCGCGGCATCTTGAGGGACGATCTCGATTCTCAGCACATACGAGAGGCTGGAATGATAATAAAAGTCCGAGTTCATGCCCGGCTGTGTTAACGTTTGGGTTAGGGTTTTGACTCCCTACCGCAAACAGAAGGCAAAGCTCTTCTTCCCGAGCACCAGCACCCACACAATACTCTAGATTTCTTTGACGCTCTTTGACGATCTCCTGGGACCTTAAAGAACGTTCGTATTGCGATATATGTGAAGAGAAGCTGTCCTATCGTCGCTAAAAGAAAGGAAACGCGGAGAAATCCTGCACGGCGGCCAGTGTTCTTGAACAAAAAAGGGCTTCAAGGCGTACACGGGGCGGAATGCCTAAAACTCTATTTTTCCTGCCTATTGGCGCTAGCTTGCTCCAGAGTGCCTTTTCGTCTCCAGAGGCTTCTTGATAAGTTGTATGTAGGTTTTGCAGCTCGAATGTCGGGGCGTGAACTGACTGTTCTCTTTCAGCTTTTGCTTGGTCCACTGATTGTGCTTCTCACGCTGTATCTTACGGAGTATTGTCATGCATCAAATTTACTTCTGAATCTCAAGGATCTGCTCTTGTGTGAAAGTCGCCCATTTCAAGCCGCCGAATACACTGCTCAAGTTTCTATCACAGGCTCGCTTTATTGGAGCGGGCACCCTTTGGGATTGCCGAACATCTCTGCTCACCTTATCCATGACAGGCTGACCAATGACTTACCCATAGGCCGCGACCACGAAGGTCGCGATCTCGCCCTTTTCTCATGCAACAACGCCCCAAATTGCATACTTAAACTGCAAGGACGTTGAGGCTTCTTCGTCCAGCACCTCCAGATCGAAATGGGCAAACTTACTGGCACCCTTGTCGGCCTCATTGCACTCAGCGCTTCACTTGTTCATGGCAGGGTATTGGAAGACCTCGAGCAGCTGGACTCTGCGAAACAGTCCTACGACTTTGTCATCGTTGGAGGTCCGCCTATCCTTAATTCTTCGTCGCGATTGTTGATGTTCCTGATGATGATGAGCTATAATTAGGTGGAATCGGAGGCTCAACTGTGGCCAGTCGACTCTCTGCAAACCCTCGTTTCAATGTGCTCCTCATCGAAGCAGGACCGACGTTAGTCTCATCTTTCCACTTCGTTTCGTGAGATGAAACGGCTAATTGATATCACTATCGATCACAGCAACGACGGTGTTACTGACATCGCCGTGCCAGCATTCTTCGGGAGGATTAACAGCACATACAGCTGGGGACACGTTACGACGCCTCAAATCGGTTTGAACAATCGTTCCTTGCCGTATAACCAGGCGCGTGTTCTTGGTGGCTCCAGCTCTCACAGTGAGTGGCGAGGGATTGCTGTACTCAGCCTCTCGTCGTCAATGCTGATATCAGGTTTGACTAATAGACGGGATGGTATATACACGCGGTTCGTCCGACGATTTCGACCTCTGGGGTAAAGTATCAGAGGATCGTTCCTGGTCCTGGAAACACTGTTCCCATATTTCTTGCGCGTAAGTCTCACACATATATGAAAATATAGTTTTCAGACTCGACGTTAATTTAACCCAACATACCTTAGAATGAGAAACTTGTCCCACCACCAGGTGGTCGTAACGCGAGCGGCCAATACGATCCCCGATTCCACGGTACTCGCGGTCTTACTCCAGTTAGCCTTCCGTGGGGTGGCCCAACAGATTTCGATTTTTTAGCGATTAAGAATGCCGAGCAGAGCGAGGAGATCAAGTTCAATCTGGACGTCAATTCGGGCAAACCGTCAGGCCTTGGTGGGTCATCCTGCCACCTGACACCCTTACTCGGTGACTGACAAGCAGGTGCGATTCACAGTCTGGGTTCAATCTACGATTGGAAACGGAGAGCGTTGCAGTGCGGCAGTTGGGGTTTTAGGGGGTCAAGTCAAGGAACGGCCCAACTTGACCATCCTACTCAATACTCAAGCCACTCGCGTGCTTCCTTCCAAGAAATCTCGTCAATTGGAGATCAGGACGGTCGAGATCGTATCTATCTCGAGCGGTGATTTATATTTACTCGCACAGCCATTGACGTGAGCTTAACATCCCGTCCGTTTTCCAGGAAAAAAGACGACTGTCACTGCCAAAAAGGAATTAATCGTGTCGGCCGGAGCGTTTGGAACACCGCACCTCCTATTGAACTCTGGTATTGGGGACAGGAAAGAACTGGAAGATGTCAAGGTGAAGAGTATCCACCATCTCCCGGACGTCGGGAAAGGATTGAGCGACCATTTCGGTTTCCAACTTAGCTTGAGTGCCAATGGCGTTGTCAGACCTGTCGATACTGTTGCTGCTTTGGCGGAGTGGCAGACGAATCGTACTGGTCCTCTGACAGAAGCTCTCGGTCACCAGCTTATGTTTGCTCGCATACCGCCCGATGCCCCGTTGTTCAAGGAGCATCGTGACCCTGCAGCTGGTGCTAATTCGCCCCATATCGAAATTATCCCGTTTGTAAGTCGGTGTTTATACAAATCTACCAATAATCTGACGGTAGATTCCAGTCTCTGGGCACTCAGGTTTTAGCTTATGTCGGACTTTTGACGCCTAAATCTCGTTCGTGTCCTACCCTCTCCGCAATACTACTCAACTAAGGAACATCCAGGCGGTACCGTCAAGATTGCCTCCAACAACCCCCTCGATAAGCCCCTCATCGATCTCGGCTACCTGACCCATCCCTTCGACCTCCTGGCGTTTAAAGAAGGCGCTCGCATAGCCAAGAGATGGTACGAAGGGCCCCCATATGAAGGATACATCACTGGTTTCCTCGGCCCTGACCCAGACACGCTTCCCGAGAAGGAGTTTGACGATGCATTGAAAGCGGGAGCTGCGACCTGGTGGCACCCGGTCGGCACTGCTAGCATCTCACCCAAAGGAGCGAAGCATGGTGTTTTAGATCCAGAGTTGAAAGTCAAGGGTGTGAAGGGACTCCGGGTCGTCGATGCTTCAGCGATTGTGAGTGTGTTTTTAGTCCGCATACTAGCGGTCGTTGCGAGACTTGAGCTAACCGACTGGCGGCCATCTTCCTTCGTGACTCGTATCTATAGCCTTATGTTCCGACGGCGCACACGCAAGCGGCTGTGTACGTTCTCGCAGAGAGGGCCTCGGATCTCATCAAAGCATCCTGGTGAATACGGTAGCAGGAACCGGGACGTGATCACAAAATGAACACTAGTAGTACAATTGGGCCCGCCTTTGCAAGTGATGTCAACAATTCTCAGGGAATTGAACAAAGTTTGGAACCGTCTATTAAATCTAAAGCGTGTTCATCAGGAATTACAATGAGCCCGCACGCCATGACACAGCCAACAATATAAGTGCGCAACGCCAGGACTGCCTGTTGAAATTAGGAAGCCGTTTACTAGCGCCGCTCTGCCTCGATGAAGGGTTTGTATCTCCTGATGTTGGCAAGCACTGGCATGCATGCGCGAGCCCAAGGTCCGACGCGAAAATCGGGTCCGAATGAACCACACTTGAAGCTTGAAGCCTGACCTCCAAGGACAGCTACACATCGAGCGCAGAGAATTCTCGACTGTAAATCGCAGCGTCTTGAGGGGCGATCTCAATTCTCAGCATTTACTACAAGAGGCTGATTCAAGCAATGGTAATAAGTTTATGCCCGGCTGGGCGAACGTTGGGGTTAGGGTTTTGACTCCCTACAGTGGATGGACAGCAACGCTCCTCTTCCCGACCACCAGCATCTACACAGTGCTCCAGATTTCTTTGACGTTCTTCATTGATCTCTTTGCATGCCATACAATGTTTATATTGCGATAAATACGAAGAAAAACGCTTCGATCGTCGCTAAAAAGGAGGCAACCACGGAGAAATCCTACACGGCCTTAGATTCAGAACCTCCCAGTGTTCTTGAACATAAAGGGCTCCAATACGTACACCGGGCGGAATGCCTCAAACCCTATCTTCCTCCCTGTTGGTGCTAGCGTACTCCAGATTGCATCCAAATGCGACGGAATCGGCGCTGGGTGGCTTTTCGCCTCCAGATCCTCTTGATGAGTTGTATGTAGGTTTTACAGCTTGAATGTCAGCGCGTGAACTGACTGTTCTCTTTCAGCTTTTGCTTGGTCCACTGATTGTGCTTCTCACGCCGTATCTTACGGAGTATATATCATGCATCAAAGGTACTTCTGAATCTCAAGGACCCGCTCTTGTGTGAAAGTCGCCCATTTCAAGCCGCCGAATACACTGCTCCTTCAAGTTTCTATCACAGGCTCGCTTTATTGGAGCGGGCACCTTTTGGGACTCCAGATTCGCCGAACATCTCTGCTCAACTTACTCATGAACTTACCAATGACCGACCCATAGGCCGCGACCACGAAGGTCGCAATCTCGCCCTTTTCTCATGCAACAATGCCGAAATCGCGTACTTAAACTGCAAGGACGATGAGGGTTCTTCGTCCAGCACCCTCAGATCGAAATGGGCAAACTTACTGGCACCCTTGTCGGCCTCATCGCCCTCAGCGCTTCACTTGCTCATGGCAGGGTATTGGAAGACCTCGAGCAGCTGGACTCTGCGAAACAGTCCTACGACTTTGTTATCGTTGGAGGTCCGAGTATCCTCAATTCTTCGTCGCGATTGTTGATGTTCCTGACGAGCTATGATCAGGTGGAATTGGAGGGTCAACTGTGGCCAGTCGACTCTCTGAAAACCCTCGTTTCAATGTCCTCCTCATCGAGGCAGGACCGACGTTAGTCTCATCTTTCCATTTCATTTCGCGACATGAAACGACCAATTAATATCGATATTGATCACAGTAACGAAGGCGTCATTGACATCGCCGTGCCAGGATTCTTCCGGAATATCAGCAGCACGTACAGCTGGGGCCACGTCACGACGCCTCAGATCGGTTTGAACAATCGTTCCTTTCCGTATAACCAGGCACGCGTTCTTGGTGGCTGCAGTTCTCACAGTGAGTGGCGAGCAAATGCTGTACTCAGCCTCTCGTCGTCAATGCTGATGTAAAGCTTAATTAATAGACGGGATGGTATATACACGCGGTTCGTCCGACGATTTCGACCTCTGGGGCAAAGTATCAGAGGATCGCTCCTGGTCCTGGAAAACACTGTTCCCATATTTCTTACGCGTAAGTCTCATATATATATGAAAGTCTAGGTTTTAGACTCGAAGTCAATTTAACTCAACATACCTTAGAATGAGAAACTTGTCCCACCGCCAGGTGGTCGTGACGCGAGCGGCCAATACGATCCCCAATACCACGGTACTCGCGGTCTTACTTTAGTCAGCCTTCCGTGGGGTGGCCCAACGGATTTCGATCGTTTAGCGATTAAAAATGCTGAGCAGAACAAGGAGATAAAATTCAATCTGGACGTCAATTCGGGCAAACCGTCAGGCCTTGGTGGGTCGTCTTGCCACCTGACAGCCTTACTCGGTGACTGACAAGCAGGTGTGATCAACAGTCTGGGTTCAATCCACAATTGGAAACGGAGAGCGTTGCAGTGCGGCAGTTGGGGTTTTAGGGGGTCAAGTCAAGGAACGGCCCAACTTGACCATCCTACTCAATACTCAAGTCACTCGCGTGCTTCCTTCCAAGGAATCTCGTCAATTGGATATCAGGACGGTCGAGATCATATCTTTTTCGAGCGGTAATATATTTACTCGCATATCCATTGACGGGAGCTTAACATCCCGTCCGTTTTCCAGGAAACAAGACGACTGTCACTGCCAACAAGGAATTGATCGTGTCGGCCGGAGCGTTTGGAACGCCGCACCTCCTCTTGAACTCTGGTATTGGAGACAAGAAAGAACTGGAAGATGTCAAGGTGAAGAGTATTCACCACCTCCCGGATGTCGGAAAAGGGTTGAGCGATCACTTGGCTTTCCAAGTTAGCTGGAGTGCCAATGGCGTTGTCAGACCTGTTGATACTGTTGCTGCTTTCGAGGAGTGGCAGACGAATCGTACTGGTCCTCTGACGGAAACTGGCGTTCACCAGCTCATGTTTTCTCGCATAACGCCTGACGCTCCGTTGTTCAAGGAGCACCGTGACCCTGCGGCTGGTCCTAATTCGCCCCATATCGAAATTGTCGTGCTTGTAAGTCGGTGTTTGTATAAATCCACCAGTAGTCTGACAGTAGATTCCAGTCTGTGGGCCCTCGGATTTTAGCTTCTGTCGGACTTTTGACGCCTAAATCTCGTTCGTGTTCTAACCTCTCTTCAATGCTACTCAGCTCATGAGCATCTAGGTGGTACCGTCAAGATTGCCTCCAACAACCCCCTCGATAAGCCCCTCATCGATCTCGGCTACCTGACCCATCCCTTCGACCTCCTGGCGCTCAAAGAAGGTGCCCGCATAGCCAAGCGGTGGTTCGAAGGATCCGCTTATGAAGGGTATATCACCGGTTTTCTTGGCCCTGACCCAGACACGCTTCCCGAGAAGGAGTTTGACAACGCGTTAAAAGCAGGAGCTGGGACCTGGTGGCACCCGGTCGGCACTGCTAGCATCTCACCCAAAGGAGCGAAGCATGGTGTTGTAGATCCAGAGTTGAAAGTCAAGGGTGTAAAGGGGCTTCGAGTCGTCAATGCTTCAGCGATTGTGAGTGTGTTTTTAATCCGCATACTAGCGGTCGTCCCTAGACTTGAGCTAAACGACTGACGGCCATGCTCCTTCGTGACTCGAATCTATAGCCTTATGTTCCGACTGCGCACACGCAAGCGGCTGTGTACGTTCTCGCAGAGAGGGCCTCGGATCTCATCAGAGCATCCTGGTGATTACGGTAGCAGGGACTGAGAAGTGATCACAAAATGAACACTTGTACAATTGGGCTGTCTATTCATGCAGTTTTGTCTTGATGAAATGTTTGTATCTTCTGATGTTGGCCAGCACTGGCATGCATGCGCGAGCCCAAGGTCCGACGCGAAGATTGGGTTCGAATGAACCACACTTGAAGCTTGAAGCTTGACCTCCAAGGACGACTACGCATTGAACGCAGAGAAACTTCGACTATAAATCGCAGAATCTTGAGGGGCGATCTCAATTTTCAGCATTTACAAGGAGAGGCTGATTCAAGCAATGGTAACTCTTTGGCCGGCTGGGCGAACGTTGGGGTTAGGGTTTTGACTCCCTACAGTGGATGGACAGCAACGCTCCTCTTCCCGACCACCAGCATCTGCACAGTGCTCCAGATTTATTTGACGCTCTTCATTGATCTCTTTGCATGTCATAAAATGTTGATATTGCGATAAATACGAAGAAAACCCCTCCGATCGTCGCTAAAAAGGAGGGAACCACGGAGAAATCCTACACGGCCTCAGATTCAGAACTTCCCAGTATCCTCGAACATAAGGGTTCCAATGCGTACACCGGGCGGAATGCCTAAAACCCTATCTTCCTCCCTGTTGGTGCTAGCGTACTCCAGATTGCGGCCAAATATGACGGAATCGGCGCCGGGTGGCTTTTCGTCTCCAGAGGCCTCTTGATGAGTTGTATGTATGTAGTTTTTCCAGCTTGAATGTCAGCGCGTGAACTGACTGTTCTCTTTCAGCTTTTGCTTGGTCCACTGATTGTGCTTCCAAAGCCGTATCTTACGGAGTATATGTCATGCATCAAATTCTGAATCTCAAGGACCTGCTCCTGTGTGAAAGTCGCCTGTTTCAAGGCGCCGAATACACTGCTCCTTCGAGTTTCTATCACAGGTTCGCTTTATTGGAGCGGGCATCCTTTGGGATTCCACAATTGCCGAACATCTCTCTCACCTTATCCATGACAGGCTGACCAATGACCTACCCATAGGCCGCCACCACGAAGGTCGCAATCTTGTCCTTTTCTCATGCAACAATGCCGAAATCGCGTACTTAAACTGCAAGGACGATGAGGGTTCTTCGTCCAGCACCCTCAGATCGAAATGGGCAAACTTACTGGCACCCTTATCGGCCTCATTGCCCTCAACGCTTCACTTGGTCATGGCAGGGTATTGGAAGACCTCGAGCAGCTGGACTCTGCGAAAGAGTCGTACGACTTTGTTATCGTTGGAGGTCCGACTATCCTCAATTCTTCTTCGCGATTGTTGATGTTTCTGATGAGCTCTAATTAGGTGGCATTGGAGGCTCAACTGTGGCCAGTCGACTCTCTGAAAACCCTCGTTTCAATGTGCTCCTCATCGAAGCAGGACCGACGTTAGTCTCATCTTTCCATTTCTTTTCGCGAGATGAAACGCCCACTTAATATCGATATCGATCACAGCAACGAAGGCGTCATCGACATCGCTGTGCCAGGATTCTTCCGGAATATCAGCAGCACGTACAGCTGGGGCTACGTCACGACGCCTCAGATCGGCTTGAACAATCGTTCCTTTCCGTATAACCAGGCACGCGTTCTTGGTGGCTGCAGTTCTCACAGTGAGTGGCGAGCAAATGCTATACTCAGCCTCTAGTCGTCAATGCTGATATCAAGTTTAATCAATAGATGCGATGGTATACTCGTGGGTGCCAAAAATAGTGTCGCATTACGTAAGACCCCATCGATGTTCATTCCGATGCGTCATTTCATGTCCAATGCAAAGGGCGGTCACACACCGTTCTAATTTTGTAAACCTCTATTGTACATAGTAATCGACTATCTCACAAAGTCTCAGCCCGAAAGACCCAGATATGAATTAGTTTTCACACTGGCTATGGCGTTCTGCTGGAGGCGTGCCGCGCGCGTGAATTTTGATGCGACATTATTTTTGGCACCCACGAGTACCAACAAGTCACGGACGCATTAGCCAAGCTACAGGCTCTCGAACATGACGATGGTTTTATTGCGGACGCACCGCCCAAGCTACAGTTTATCGAATGGGACGAATGGGACGAATGGGACGATGAACCTATTACAGACGCATCGGCCAAGCTGGTTATGAAACATGACGATGAACTTATTCAAGTTACGGATGCATCGGCTAAGCTACAGGTTCTCGAACACGATGATGAATTTATTGTCGTATCGAGTGATGAACTTCAGCCTTTCCTTCAGGGTGTTCTGTGGCAACGACTGGAACGGCGCATTCTCGATGAAAACAGTCTCTGCCACGGGATTCGAGTTTTCACTCCTTGCCTGTCCTTCGTGATGAACAGTGAATGCCGTCGAGTCAACTGTCCAAGACACCACGTCGATTATCAAGATTTAACTCAAGATTGGTTCAACTGCCAAGTCCGCATCCACCTTCTACAAATACTCATTTACCATGTCTACCTTGGGATCCCAACTCCAAAAGATCGTGACCGAACAATTCAGGAAAGGCGGTACGTGCTAACCCACTCTTCATGCTTTTCAGGCTGTTTGAGTCTCTCGATAGGTACTGGATCCATCGGTTACATGAAACGCTGAGGCCTGCAACCCATTACCTGGGTTCCGAGGCAAGCGTATGTCAAGCAGGGTCGAAAATTCCTGAAGCTGTGCTGGGCTCGCAAACTGTTGTAAAGTGGATACGCGACATTCTCGGAAACCGGGAGCTTCGCTTCGACAGAATGCTTCTGACATTCCTCCATGAAGGAGCATCGTTGCTGATGCGCTTTGACCCGAATGCGAGGAATGACCTTATGAGGGCACCGTTGCTTGGCGTATTTGCAAAGGTCCTCTATTTTCGCAGGCTCAAGGGCACTGTCTACGTTGTTCCAGAGCTCTATCATTGCTTAAGAGCCGCTGATCATAGCTTCATATCGGCGGGGATTGTCTTTTTCCAGTAAGTCAGCATTCTGCTCTGCTGTCTCAACGAGCTAATCTGCGTTTAGGCACATTGTGGAGAAAAGAATCAATATTGACATCAACGTCCTTTGCCACCTTGCCGAGTTCCTAGCAGGATCTGTTATTCTCGCTCGTGTGCGATTCAACCTCCACTATGTTGTGCTTCCTCGTGGCTGGATTTTGGCTCTCCTCCGTCAGATAGTCATGAGGGAACCCGACACCATACTCCTTGATAGGCTGTTGTTTTCTATGAAAGCGCTGCTTGAAGGGTTAGTAAAGGGTGGCGAAGAAGCCAGTACGTTGGTTTTGCCACTTCTTTCTAAAATATCGTCCAAAGCTGAGCCTGCTATCAGAGTACATCTTGTTTGAAGGTCACGACATCGCAAATTTACCAGCTCTTCGGTCCCTCTTCATGCACAGGATGCAAGTATTTTGTTCATCGTCTCAAATTCTCTCTAATAGTGATTCTTTTTTCAGATGTCGGGCGATGTGTCTTAGTACGTTGCTCTGGTGATCGAAAGCGAGACTGAACTGTACCAGCTAACCTTCTGGAAACAGTCGGCTATAACATTCCTAATAGGAACCTCCGCGACGATATTTTCCAGATGCTGCAAGTTTTGCAGACGACCAGGTTTCATCACTCATTCAAACGGTATGATGGTTATTTCACAAACGTGCCCCAAAGTAATTTCTTAACATCTTGTCGGTAGATTTGCTACAGCTCGACATTGGGGAGGCATGCTCGGAGCCGTCCAGACCTCCTGCAGTAACTCCCACTTAGACGAGATGGTCCAGCTCTGCTCAACTGAGAAACCAAGGCCTCAGAAGCCCTCACCGGAAGGTATTCGACGTGTTTTCTTCAAGAATCTGCAGGACGTTCCTCTAGTGCTGTCCACGGGTGCACTGAGGCCACAGGCCGAAGAGTTTATCCCAAGCGCCTTGAAGCCACAAGTAACCAAAGTGGGAGGTGGTGATAACTCAGCCGAAGGACAAGGCGGGGAGGCCGCCACCGAACTTGAACAGCAACCGGAAGCGGACGTTACAGACCTCGTCGACTCTCGCAACATCGTAGATTCGCTAGCTAGTACCGCTGCCCCATTGGCGGTAGATCATATTTCGCAAGAGCAGAGGGACGTGGCACTGCGCCTCCTCGGGAAGCATCGACAGCGCGTGAAGAACCAGGAATTGGAGGAGAAGAAGACCCCAACGCAAAAGGTTTGCGATTCCTACTTCGAAACTTGCCTCAAGCTGGCACTGGATGCAAAGAAAATGGGGTGGCCGCGCAAACTCTATTATCGGAAACTGTATCTCGGGTTGGTTCCTCACCTTTTGGCATGCATAAAAGGAGTGGAGAGCTACGCGTTTTCGGCCAAGGCCGAGGCTAAGAAGCGGTATCGAGGGAATGAGCAACGGGATTATGATGAGATGCACAAGACGACGAACGAAATAGTGTAAGTCTCAAGTCTCAACTTTTATCCACTTTACTCAGGGGGATCATAAATTAGAG
Source organism: Candolleomyces aberdarensis (assembly GCA_004126415.1). Taxonomy (NCBI): domain Eukaryota; kingdom Fungi; phylum Basidiomycota; class Agaricomycetes; order Agaricales; family Psathyrellaceae; genus Candolleomyces; species Candolleomyces aberdarensis. The sequence continues at coordinate 25,509 of SDEE01000650.1, forward strand.
CTATCATCAAGGGATGCGGAAAGCTCGGTCCACGACTGGACCCGTCTTCAGGAGGAGTTCACAAAAGGCAGGACGTCGAAGGTCTGAAGCAGCTGGTGCACGAAGTCGAGGAGCTTGTCAATCGCGTGCCTTCGGATGCTGGCCTCGACGTCCACTTCAATCTGGAGCTCGCGATCAAGGGTATAACCACACCGTCGAAACCATCCAAAGCAGGCGAAGCGGGAGTTAAACATAAATGAAATGTCTCGTAAACTATGCCGCTTCTCTTCTACTCTTTTATGTGGGGTCATGAACCGTACTCTACTTTTCTCTAGGGATACATGATAATGATCAAATTCGCTATGCAGTCGTAGTAGGACATAGTACGTGATATGAACAAATCAAGGATCACCTTGAAACTATCACGGGGTGAGCTGCTGTTAACCGAGTTCTGGCCACATAGTCTCTTACCAGTTCGCGGTATTTCCCTCGCTCATGCTTAATGAAGAGATAGGCTATCATATACTTATGGATCACTTTCGTTCAGCACGAGTACGCGAGAGGAACGGACCTCAGTAGTTTGGATAGATTTCACAACGACTCGGAGGCTCGCCTCTCGTTCCAGATCCGAGGGCTCTAACTGTCACAAGCAAACGAAGGGTTGATGCCCTCCGATTTTCTTCTCTCACGAGAGTCTGGATGCCCTCCACTCCTGCGTGCCCAACTCATCCAAAGCTACACGCTCACATCTTTCGAGATGTCTCGTTCCCCGCCGCATTACCAGCTCATTTTCAGATAGCGAAGGAACGAAGATCTGGCCCCACTCGGCCTTCGGCTCTCGCTTTGATGCTGGAGGCGGAGAAGAAGAGGCGGGGGAGTCGGAGAAGAAACTTGTCCACGAGGGACGCCAATCATTCCAGGCTATGGAATCGCTCTCAATTCCCAACCCTCATGTTGCCTGCTCTCCATCCTCGCGAAATTGCCGACTTTTTGCTCGGCGGACGGCGGAATCGTCGCCATAAATTCTTGGTCGCCTGGCATCATTCGAACAGGAAGGATTATCGACTCTGCTGCACTTCACTCAAAAAGCCTCGGCATTGGACAGAACTCCGGACTCATGGCCTCGAGCGACGAATCTTTCTTGCGTCAATCCACGAATTCCATATTAGCTCTCTCGACATGCGCCTGAGGATTCTCGAAACTCTAACCTTCCCGGCTGTTTCCTGGGCGCTAACCTTCTTCTCTGAGTCCGATGCACGGAACGTGGCACTGCTTCTGGGTCATTTCTCTCAGTGAGCATGAAAGGATGCATTATTCTGCGCCTTGCTCCCAAACACGCTGCCCTTTTTGCTCTATTGTCCTCCATGTTATGCGGCGTATTGGACGAATTGAATCGGATGATAAAAGGTTAGCAATTGAGTCCATTCCTCTCTCTACCTCTCAGCAGTATGGCTTCCTCGAGCTCCTCTACTCGCATCGATACCGCAAATGCCACCGAAAACTCCCAACGCACATCGCCTCAGAGCCCGCAGACGGCTCGTCACCCAGAGTACTACCGAGAAGGGGGAGACCTTTATATCTTGGTGCGTAGTCCCTTGCAAGACCTAGCTCCATCTCTCTTTCCGTTTTGGGTTCTCACAGACCGTATCCGCTTCGTAGATATCGCATGTTATTTTCAGGCTCCACTCCGCCGACTTCCCAAAAACCTTCTTCGAGGCTTTCAACGAGGGACAACCCCTCGGTCCTACAATCGACACCTGGCCTGGCATAGGCGCTTGTTCTGAATTTCAAAAGGCCATCATCATACCCGTCGCCGACGCCACCCCAGATGACTTCGCGAAACTTGCCTGGGTGCTTCACAACCCGTAAGTGGGTTGGGTGTATATTGTTTGTGTTCCTGCCAACCAAGACAATTGCCAGGCTCTACGACGATTATTCGGCTGCAACCCTAGAAGATTGGTTCACCATCCTCCGCCTTGCAGACAAGTGGGGGTTCAGTGGCATGAAAGCGATGGCTCAGCGTCGCATCCACCCCCGTGCTGAACAAGAAATCCCCAACATACTGGATCGTCTTTGCAAGTACGAGTCGTACAACCTCCCCGTCGACGTCATCCAAGAGCTCTACATCCAACTTTGCACCCAGGAGGGGGGTTTATCCGATGACGAACTAGATCGGCTAGACAACCTGACCCGAGGACGTATGGGTCGCCAGGTTCAGCGAGGCCGCGAAGCCTACTATAAGGCACGGACGGAGAACAGAGGCGACGAACTGACCTATTCTCAGAAGGTGGCAATCGTCGTTGGTGTTCTCGGCTCAGCTGGCAATGGGCAACCATCTACCGCCTCCATCACCTCCAGCGCTATCGGTGTGTCCTCAGCTGTCGTTCTCTGCTCCCTTTCACCCTCATGCCTAATTTATCATTACGCAGACTCCCAATCGACAGGCCAGGGATCTTCCACCGCCTCGAACTCCAGCCCCACGACCTCCGCCACCAACCCCGAATCCCAGGCTTCTACCGCAAATGGGACACCAACTGACAGTACTTCCAGCAACACTCCCAATAGCAGCGC
>SDEE01000651.1:0-28051 GCA_004126415.1 Candolleomyces aberdarensis
GGTGGGATGGGAACGGTGAAATGGTAGGATGGGAACAGTGAAACAGTGGGATGGGAACGGTCAAGCGGCGGGGCCGTCTTAATGAAACACATTGCGTCAATACCCAAAAATGCACAGGGAAGGTAATGGTAACCCACCTATAGGTAGAATGTGTTTGCAAATCAGTGGAGGATAGGGGGATTATTTGCCTCCACCTGCCTGTGTCTTTGCACCTGTGGTACTCCGCTCCGCCCTACTGTCTGGTAAAGATTCTAATGAATTCTTATCAGCTAGCTCGTTCAGTTTGTTATCTAGATCAGTGAGCTCTGTGATGTGATAGTTTACCAGAGAAACTTGGCGAGATGTGAATTCCCACTCAAGATCGAGGGTGGCAAGAGTATCTTCGGCCACAGATTGCGCCTCCTGCAACTCTGCCACCAAGAGACCTGCGAAGTTTGCTGCATCTACAATGTGCCTACAATCCAGAACTATCATGTTTCTTTGTTGAAACTTCCAGTGCTCGACAAGGCTGGTAACTGAAGTGACTGGATGGGGACTCAAGTTCATCCTCTGCAACTGGAGTCCTTTCCCCACAACAGCAGCCAGCTTTGACACCTCCTTCTTATTTTCAAACCACTCCCCCTCCAATTACTTCCTGTTAGAGCCCTAAAGACCTAAATCTTTGCTTGACAACATCTGACATATTGTTGTCCCCACCATCAGAAGTTGACTGCAAGTTTTCCCCTTTGAGAAGCAAAGCTGGCTTTGGAGAAATGCCTCAGGCTCCCAGAAAAGGAGTTGCTGGGAGCAATACGAGTTGCAGAGCAGAAGCAGGAAGTTGTGGTTCTGGTTGTGTTCATGGTTTGGTAGAAGCAGGAATCAGCACTGCCACTGATGAGCCTTGCAGGAGCCGTCAACAACAAATGCAGGCCAATAATGATACCAAGCTGGTTGCTGGCAGCCAACACTCTCCACCAGATTGCAGGTAAGCCCTTTCTCTAATTTGTGCCAAGTGGCTTAGCACTGACACCACTTGCAGGGCTGGCTGGGAATATACCTTGAACAGTGGAATAGCTGGTGATAGGATTGGTGAGGAGTTGGGCTGCAATACAGGACACCTGGTCAAGAGGGTCAGGAAGTCTTAAGGATGTTTCTTGTCATAAGTCATTATCTATCTCTTTAGCTGTGTCCTGTAATATATAGTTCAGTGAAATTACTCAATTATAACTCTAGCAGTGGTCATTAATCCATCCCAAGGTCAATTAATTGTTCCAAATGTCAGAGCAGCCCCAGGATTAATCAGCTTAATAATTGATCAAGCTGAATTGGTCGAGACAATGTGCCAATTAATTAAAAGCAGGGGGTTACAGACTGGCTCTTTTACAAAGACTTCTGCTTAGCAATTGTCAGGTTGAATTCCCCTGTAGTGTGTACAACTCCCTCTGATATTGTACCTCATAAGGTCAGGCATACCAGTTAATTCTCAATTATGGCTTAATTGTTTTGGATGCATTTGCAAGGCCTTGGTGAACTTAAAGTGCCATCACAGAACTGTCATACTTGACTATATTGTGTTCTCTTGGGGAGTCTGCTTAGTTGGCAGTCAAGGATACTCCAACTCTCATGTTCCCTGTATTTCTAGAAGATCCTTTCCACTTATCTAAGTCAATTCACAAACTTAATAGGCTACTTTGCAAATTCTAGAGGGTAAATACATAGACATCATACCAACAGCAGGACAAGCTGCAATGCACCAAGCAAGCATGAGACCAAATATTGGNATTAAGCTGGCCACAGCTGGTGTGACCAGCACACCTCAGGAACAGTGCACATTGACCCAGGGAATAAAGTACCCAAGTCAAAATGCCTTGGAATAGTCTTGTGCTTTAGGGAGCCCTAGTTCACTACTCATCCTCCAACATTGACACTTTCCTCCAAAAAATGTGATCAAGCCCATGCTCAAATCAAACAAGCTTCCTGTGACATGAAAACCTTTAACAACTGGAATCACCTTGATATTTGTTTTCGATTGGAGATCATGTCCTACTTAAAGGCAAAAACCTCAAGAGCCACTGTCCATCAAAAAAGCTCGACTAGCACTGTTGGGGACCCTTGTGGGTGCTCGCACTTATCACCTCAATTTTCCATCAACTTGGCATATTTGTCCCATCTCCCACATCTCCCAACTTCATCATTACACCTCAAACCCTGACACTTCTCCTCCTCCCCCACTCAAATTTATCAATGGTGAATACAAACACAAAATTGAGGAAATTTTAGACAAGCAATACAACAAACAAAAAAAGAAAACACTCTAATTTGTCAAGTGGTTGGGTTTTCCTCATGAAGAAAACAAGTGGCTCATGGAAGATAAACTCAGACATGATCAAGACCTTCTAAACACCTTTAATGAGGACTCTTAACCGCCATTACAGTTTCTCTCCTTTTTTATTTCTTTTATATTTGCAACTTTATTTTCTTAATGTATTTTGTTCCGCCACTCATAGATTTTTCACATTGAGTTTTGACATACCTGGGTTCAGATTTGTAGTCAATCATCTCTATAAGTTTATTTCTTTATTTCTTTCTTCCTTTACTCCTATTATTCCTTCTTATTTCCATCACTACCTATAATTCTTGGGAAGGGAGTGATGTTACAATATCACCTTTCATCATCCCTTTTCCTCCCTTATCCTGTTTGCTTCCCTCTGTTTGCCTCACCTTTATCCTTCATAGTCATCCAACAATCTAAGGCTGGCTTGGAGTGTTGTCATTTGATAGTCATTGACTGAAGTGACAACTGACAAGACTAGTGCAATCTTTGGCTATTCAAGTAGCCATTATGCAAAAAAAACCCAATGGCAAGCTCCAATACCGCCTTTACTTTGGCATTGAGCTCAAACTATGGCACTCACCACTCACAAGGAATAAAAATGACCTGGAATTCAAGTTACATTGTCCAAGCTGGCATCCACCAAAGTATAGGATAGCTGCATTGAACTACCCTGATCTGGATATAGAGTATCCATAATATAAGTATTCAATATCAACATGGCTCATGAGAAAGAAAAAAATTGCAATTTATGGTAAATACCACATGTACAAGAAAGACAATAGTAAGAATATTCTTTAGGGTCTAAATCTGAGAAATTCTGGATTCATCATGATCCTTAAACACTTCAGAGATGTCAAGAATATAGAGTCCACCATTTTTACACCCAACAGCTGCAAGTGAAAACTTAGAGTCAAAAGATACATGGGAAACTTCCCAGGTTGAGGGAAACCAGCAAATTGGGGCCGGTGATAGCAACAAATTCTGGCCAATCAGTTTAACTCTAACCAATCCAGAAACAGAGGGGGTGTGTTTTCTAAGGTTTGCATAGAATGTTGAAGAGTTGGAAAAAATCATGAAAAGAAATTCATCTTTATAGGTGGCAAGAAGGGTTCCTGCTTGGCTATCCCACAGGCTCATGGTGTTGTCATGTGATATAGATGCCAGCCTTTGCCCATCAGRTGAAAAGGCAACACTGTTTACTGAATCAGAATGGCCTTTAAGAGTGGCAAGAAGGGTTCCTGCTTGGCTGTCCCACAGGTGCACTGTGTTGTCATGTGATGCAGATGCCAGCCTTTGCCCATCAGGTGAGAAGGCAACACTATTTACCCAATTGGAATGGCCTTGTAAAACTGCAAGCTCTAATGGCCATGTCATATCCCCTTCTTTGATGTTGACCACATCATTTTGCTTTTGGTACAGTTGGTAGATGATTGTTTGCTTTGGTGATAGAGGTATGCATGACCAATATATGTGCAAAGGTGCCCTTTTGATGACATTAGAGTTTAGCAAAAGAAATCTTTGGCTATCTTGGAAGATTTCTTTCAATGAGTCTGTGCTACTGCCAGCATGACTTGCCTAATATTGTTGCAATGTATCTTAGTAAATATCAAGCAATTAAAGTTATTGAAATATGACATACCAGCATAGCCAAGGTGTCTCTCAGTGCAGTGTGTGCCACATCCAGCTGTTTGATACAGGCCAATGCTTCAAGCCAATGCACTAGATGCTCCTTTGAAAATTCATCCAATAGGGCAACAAGCTTTGAGTCAATTCCTTCAAGTTTGCTCAGGTGATTAGCCCAATAGACAATTGAATACTGCAATTCCTTGGAAATATGGTCCACACTCATGCCTTCTTTGAGCAAATCATCAAGGTCCTTGTATTGATCTTCCAAAGGCACAGATACCTGGCAAATATTAAACCTGAGTTGCTTCTTCATCACCTCCAGGCAATACTTGGCCAACTCCAAATGCTGTTCCTTTTCAACAATTTGAAATTCAGGGAGACAAGAGGGGCCAGTGATGTAGTCGGGAAAGGATTTGTGATGAACTTTGTATGTAACAGTAGACTCCTTACTTAATGGAGCAAGAACTGAATGCAAATTGCCAAGAGTGGCCTTGAGAGTACTTTCTCTTTCATTCAACAGCTTTCCCAAGATGGAAGCAGAAAGAGGAGTTTGAAGGACAAGAATTGCTCCAACAATCTTGTTGTATCTACCAAGCCATGTTTCTGCATTTTTAGAAGGTTTGGCAGATTGGAGAATGCAAGAATACAAGTCATCCAACTCAGATAGAGGATTGTTACTGCTAGGCTGCAAGGTGAGAAGATGATTGAGTTGGAGTTCAGGATCAAGTTGGCAGGTATCAAGTATAAACTTGATAGCAGTAGATGCAAAGATGAAGAGTTTTCCAGACATTTGGATAAGTTTATCTTTTGCCTCTTGGGCTGGCTCCCATTCAGGGTCATATGAGTCTCCCAGAGCCTTTTGTAGTTGGAGTGGGGACAAACAGTATTCCACATAGAGAGAAATATCCTTCTCAACTATTAGATCCTCTATTTCCTGAAGATGGAAGATATGTGCATGTTTTGTGCCCATGTAGTTTCTTCTCAGTCCCAGCTCTGGACGAGTGGTAAGAAACACCTTGGTATTTGGCAACTGAGGGACTGAGGATATGATAAGTTCAAGAAGTGCAGAAGCATCAGGTTCAACACATTCATCTAGAGCATCAAAGACCAGAACAAGTGGGGTTGCTCTTTTCTCAAGCAATGGACACAGTGGCTCAGTAACAAGCAAGCTGAACTGCTGAGCAAGTACCTTGTCCAAAGCATCAGGCTGATCATTGATAGCAGCTGCAATAGCTTGGCCATAGGATGCATCATAGCGAGCAAGCTGGTATGCAATGGTATGCACAAAACCCAAAGACTTCTTTCGGTCATCTTGATCTCGAGAAAAGAAAAATGTGGCTCCAAGAGAGTTGATGCCTGCAGCTCGCTGTGCTACAGTTATGGCCACAGTAGACTTGCCAATCCCAGCAATGCCATCAAGCACATAAAGTGGAGGGTTATGGCCATCAGAGACAGAGCCACTCATCCAGCGGCCAACATTAGCCAAGAGTGTGGAACGTGTGCCTTCAAAGCATGACATGATCTTGGCCGCAACCGCCTGTGAGTCGTAAGCAGCACCAGGAACCCGCTTGAGTCGGTCAAGAGTTGAATTCTGCTTGCCCAGTTAATGAATTTCTTTGATGAACAGCCAGAGAACAAACCTCAGAGTGTCCTGCCTGGTCCTGAACGGCGGTGAGGATGTCAGCCAAGACAATTGTTCCTGCAATATGATTTTCAATCTACAAAGGATGAATCACTTGAGCAAAGACCATATAGTAGTGTCCTGGAAACATACCCAGAAGCAGTGCAAAAGTTCATCAAGGCTCTTGTTCGCCTTCTTGAGAACTTCAACATCATCTTCCGCGAGCACATACGCCGTAAATCCCGTTGACTTCTTCTTATTTACAGTCTCCAAAATGGCCCATATACCCCTGTAGCCAGACCCCAGTTACTGGAATGTTGGGCCGAGTATTCAAAGAAAGATACGCACGCCACAAGTCGTCCAATGCTATCTATCAGATCCTTTGACAGGGACGTTGTATCCTTCCCTTTGATAACATTGACAACGCTGGAGCCCAAGAGGTTGCAACGTTGCTTCAGAATCTCCACCTCTTCCTTATTCGAGTCAACTTTCTATGTAACACTTGAGTGACATGCACGAAACCAAAATTGAATGCACGCATACCTCGATGACGTCCACCACTTTCAGCAATGCTTCAGCCGGACCTTTGAATGGCTCCGGAACGAGGGTAGCAACGATACCCAGCGCGGTCTTGAATGTCCCCGTCGCAACAGCGCGGACCTTTGAAGAACCCCCAGCATCTTGAGGCCTTGTTTCCCCCTCTCCCTCGTTCTTCGGCTTGCCCCGATCGAGCAACGACTGGACACGCTTATCCGCCTTGTGCATGCCCCTTTCTACCTTAGCCTTCCCTTTGTCATACTTCTTCCCCATCCATGCCTTGAATCCTCCGGCCCTGTTAGGGGCTTGACCGCCGCCTGGCGTCGCAGCGTGAGCTGGGATCGGAGTGTTGCTCTCCGGATTGTCGGGAAAGCCATGGTTATCTCCTCCTCCAGATTGAATAAATTCGGCCATATCGGTGAGTTGGTGAGTTGGTACGAAAAGCTTGATTAGATCGCAAAGTTTCGACAGTGGATGGTGGTCCAAGTTCAAGTTGCGGTGAGAGAGCGTCGAGGCTGTCCTGATGCTGATCATCAATGACCATCCCGTGACTCTGCGGTTGGGCGTCAAACTCTGAGAGTCTGTTCGGCCGATGCTTCGCAAGCGCAAGCGCAAGGCCGATATACTCTCGAAATAATTTCAATGGCTGACGAATCGCGGAGAAAGATCCGATAAGATATCGCTAAACTTGTACTTGACAATTGATAGCCCTCGAAACAAGGTCTCTCTAATTGGTAGATAAAGCATATAGACATATAGGATCGAACCTCCGAACAGCAAACGTAAAACGAGATCGAGTCCACCACTCAAGCCGCAAGGCTCAAGATACCGAACCTGAGGCGCGCCTCGTCCGCGGAAGTCAAATGCGACTCTACGCACAGAACAATTCGTCATCCCGTCCAACTCGGGCGCAAAGAGCAAAGAAGAGACAGAGAAGTCACAATCACCCAGCTCCCCCACTCCTGCCTATGGTACCCTCCATGCTATCCAACACCCGGGCACGAACTGGGTTGAGAACCCGACCATATCCGAAGTGGCCACATTCTACTGGAAGGCAGAGAGGTGAGGCCAATGGTCCATTCGCACAATTCGAGGGGTTCGTCTTCGTCCACGTATCGCATGGTTTTATCGGAGTCGCTGGTGTAGAGGGTGGCGATGAAGGAACAATCTATGAGGGCGGTTTAGGCTAGTTCAAAGTGCACAGATTAGGATAGGGAAAAGCAGACGTACCGGAAGGTGATTGGGAGAACCCGCTTCAGATAGCAAACAGTTCAGCACACAGTACCGGGAGAGGAAGTTCGCCAACAAGTTCACCAGAACTTCGTCGTAAGACGTTGTATGAAAACAAAATCAATATCCGAAGCTGAGATAGGCGACAGAAACGACGCACCCTTTCCTAACAGTCACCCCTTTCGACACAAGGTGTCGCAACCTGTCAAGCACGCACAACTCATCGACAAGCCACGGGAGCAGAGACATGAAGGACACATACCGATTCTCGCAAATAGCAGCAACAGCATCATTATTTTGCTATACGCAGGCTTCTTTAGCAAATCTTCCTGTTCCGCGAGCAACTCGACCTACCCGCAACAATGTAAACACCCAAAGCCTACGATCGACAACTAAATCCGTACCTTCATGATATACGAGATAACCATCCGAACCAAACCCCTCTTCGCCAACCCGTACTGCGCAACTACGAAGCGTTGCAGTATCTGCACCAGGAGGGCGAGGGATGAACGGAACGAATTTGCCGAATTGCTGCTACGCAATTCAAGAGTAAGTATATCGGCTTGGTGAAAGAATCGGTAAACATTACCTCAACACGTTGCTTCATGTACTCGCTGCCGGCGAAACCTCCAACTAGTAGGAGTGCGTGTACATGTGGGTCAATTCTAGCGAGTTGCCCTTCGAGTATTTCGTGACAAATCAGCAACAGCAGAACGGTAAGAGCACGGCCCACCCGATCTATGGCAGAGTTGAAGACTTTTCTTCTGTGCAAATCGTGCGGTACCGGCAGCTGTCTATTGATTGGTCCAACTGTAAAATCGTGAGGGCCCTCGGCGTTGAGGGAAGTGAAATGAAACATGTCTTTTACGAGAAGACAAGATGGTTTAGTCGAGGTACAATGATCGCAACCACGGAGAAACTTACCATCGTCTTTGAATAATTCGGCCGATCGGTTTCGCTGAACGAGTGCACTGGGAAGACACATCGAGAAGTAAGGATGGGGCACCGGGGCTACACCCTCTATGAAGCAAGCCAGCGAAGCAGGGTCGGGGTGCGCAGGATGGCCCGCCAAAGGTGTCTGATTAAAAGCTTGAGTTAGCAAAGAGACGCGACTTCGAAAACAACGTAGGGGTAACCTTGACAAGCACCTGGAATCTCAAACAAGGAACAGAATATCACAGTTCGATCCAACCGAGCATTCATCTCCGTAGTTTCAAGGTGCGTCATCTGCTCGATAATCTTCAGCAAGCGGAGGGCGGAATTATCAGGATTGAGCTACTCAATGAAATAATAGACTCACCCTTTACCAGGCCAAATCGACGGTGCGACCACGAGCGTTGCAGACGATGAAGTTCAGTCGGGGCCAAACGGCGAAGGTTCGTGCGCACAATAAATCGCAGCGGCCTCGGGGTCGTAACTGAACGGGGGCTGGCAACAAGGTCAGCTGCTATAGCTAGCCGTGCGTGATTTCGCAGCTTCTCGCGATCCAAGCCACTGGAGCTGTCAGCCCGACCTTCCCCTTGTCTAGGATAACAAGAATCGTTAGAATCGGTACGCGAAAAACGCGAGGAGAGAAGGCCGGGATACTCACTGAGAGGAGCAACAGCTCCAATGTCCCTGGTGATCCGATCCTTAGTGTACTCCCAGAGGCGAGTGAGGAAGTCGATGATGAGGTGGATGGGTCTCTTCCCAGGCTGTGGGTGGTCAAATATGGATCGCGAACGTTTGTGTGAGAGAAGGCGCGAACGGATTTGCGTACCGGAATATCGCGCAACCTAGGCCCATCCACAGCGAGCTCGTCTCAAAGGGCATGGGTATCTCGAGGTGTTCATCGCCTCAAGGTCGTGGAGTAAGCATGTAGTAATCTGGAAAACCGGTGGTTTGTTGAGAATAGGAGTTTAGGAGAAGGCGGATTCCGCGTACCTTGTGGAAGTTTTAAAACCGTAGCACTGTTCACCAGCAATAACCGTAGGCAAGATCGGAGGACGCGATACCTAGCCATTAAAGCCCACATCAGCAGCAAACTCCCAACTAGAATGCTAGATCTCAAGAGCGCTCACCAAGATCGATCGACACCCTCTTCCGCAACCTGCTAAGCATAGGGACTAGCGAGGACCGGCTGTTGAAGCTGCTCGATTTTCTCCAACGGTTCATCCAACCACTTCAAGGACCGAGCTACGAGGTTTGAAAGAACATTATCTGGAACGGTTTGTTGATAAGAGCTTCGAATGAGGGGGAACGTTGAGATTCATAGCGTGATGAGGTCATCCGCCAAGCCAAGCAGGTGCAAACTCCCCCCGTATTCTTGATTTCGTGTCAGCGCTACGCTTTCAGAGATCGGCTCCAGTCTCCAGAATGCTCAATGTCATCGTTCAACCGACTATTTCTTGCCTACGGCTCTGCCAGCTAAAAACAGAAAGACGTCGTCTGCTATCGGTCCAAGCCTCATCCTGCTCAAGCAACTGCCTCGGTTGACGGAGGTCGCAGGCCGGACTGATAAACTGGTCCCTCGTACGTCTTTCTCACCTCCAGGAACGAATGCATGACATTGATACCCTGGCTTGTCGACAGGACTATCATGTCATTCTGAAGTCGGGCGAGAATTCGTGAATCGTTCAATATGGATTCTGGCGTTTCGAAACTCGGATTGCCATTTGCTGCTGGAGAGGTCACGGTGCAGATGGGTGGCCAAATGATTATCGATTAAACGCCGAGTGACTTCACCTCCGTCACAGACCCTGTGAGATGTGTGTGCTTTGCTCTCTTTTTTTCACGAGGAATCGCAGTGTTGACCTGAACGCGGTACAGGTATATCACGCCTACATCGGAGCAGCCAGTGCGTCTCTCGATCGCGCTTGCTCAATATTTTGGTATCTGGTATATCTTCAGCTGTGTCCCCTGGTGGTCTTACATCTACTTTGGTGACGACAACCAGTACCGCCACATTGTCTACCTCGACCACTCCCATCTCAACGAGTGCGCCAACAACCGGAACTGCGAGCACAACATCCGTCGCTGGATCCACGGACATATGAAAAGGCTGTTACGACAATCCTACCACCAACCGCGTCCTCTACGACGGGGTCTCCACTTCGGAGGCCACTAACACCATCTCCAAGTGCCTCACCACCTGCATCAATCAATGCTTCGCCGTTGGAGGTGTTGAGTACGGAAAGAAATACTACTGTGGGACAAAGATTCGAGGCGGCGCTATCGAACGGGGAGCGCAACTTGAGGCCGCGTACTGGAAACTGTGAGTGTCCCGCCTATACTCCTATCACGAGCAAAGATGCTAATAATGTTCATCTTCCGCTGCAGAGACATGCGGAAACGGCAACCGACTCGCTAGCCCTTCAGCTGCTGGGACGATTCCAGCGCTTACTACGAATTCTGCGATGGTGTAACGTGAACCTATCGAGGATGTTTCCCTAATAATACCAATCAGTACGACGGGGGATCCACCTCAGAGTTGACGAACACGATATCCAAGTGCCTATCGATGTTTGCTTCGCGCGCGTACGAGTTTGGTGGTGTTGAGTACAGAAAATAGTGTTACTGTGGAAGCGTTATTCGAAGCGGAGTGACGGCTAGGTCGGATTCACAGTGTGGTATGGCATGTGGTGGCAACGGTAGGTACTCTTTCCTCGCTTTGCATGAGGTGTCAATGTTATTGATGGCCGATTGCTTTTCTTTGTAGCGAGAAATGTGGCAACGAGGATAAGATTGAAATCTATTCCAGGCCGCCGTCGTCGAGTAGTAGCACGACAACAACCACAACCACCTCGGCCACGACCACGACCAACAGTACTACCACGAGCTCCACGGCTACGGCTGCTGTCCCAGTAACAGAATTTACTCCCAAAGGATGTGCGGCAGAGGGAACGACCGGAAGCAGGAGAGCGTTAACCGACGCCAGCTACTCCCGCAGCAATATGAAGCCCCAGGTCTGCAACTCGCTCTGCTCGGCTTACCAATTAGCCGGAGTGGAATACGGGTGCGTGGTTTTCATCGACTCCTATTGCCCGTCATTGACTATCGACAGCCTTTCTTTTCAGCAGAACGAAATGCTATTGCAGTAACCGTGTAGTCCACAATAGCGCCACAGGCTCCACGACCGCTTCCTCCAACTGCGCTTCCACCTGCCCAGGCGACTCTTCCCAACTCTGCGGAGGCAGCTGGACGATGAACCTCTCCCACAGGACCAACACCCTCTGGAACGGCAACGGGTGCTATATCGACACTGCTGATCGGATGTTACAAGGATACAGTACCTCGAGCAGCTCGATGACGACGGAGAGGTGTTTGAGCACTTGTTTGGAGCGCGGGTTCAAGTATGCTGTGACGCAAAATGGGGTGCAGTGTTTCTGCGGGAATGAAGTCTTCAAATCGGGGTCGTTGGGATCTCAGACGAGTGCCGGGGAGTGTAGCACGAAGTGTCCAGGTACGCCTTCGGTTTTTGTGCCAGTAAATGCCCCTGTGTTCTGACGACGGATCTTGTGTTGCTCTAGGTAACTCGGCCCAGAATTGCGGTGCTGGGTGGAGGAATAGTCTGTATACCCGAGCATCATAATGTCTCGACGGTACTTTCCCTTTCGCGTTTTATTTTCTTTCCAGCTTTGTTGTAATTGGGTCAAAGCGCTGGTGTGTGTACCCATGAATATGTGTTCTGTGTGTGTGCATTTTATGTCAATCCTTAGTTTTCCCATTCTTTCTTGTACCATTCGACTCTCCCCGCCCTTCGTTTAAATCTGTAGATCTAGATGTACAAGTACGTTATACTCCCTATCAGGTTGTTCAATACCTCAATATAGTCCAAATCATCTTTCTTCACTGAACGAGAGTTAGGCTCGAACGCATCGCCAGAGGCATTGTCCCCTTACGACCTTGGAGAGTCGGTACCCAGACAAGATCAACAGCAAGGATTCCTTCAGAAGGTTCGCTTGAACGCCACTCCCATCAACGTATCGACTCGAAAGCAAGTTCTACGCCTAGAGGCTCCAGCGGTATGGAAGCTAGCTCAGGTAACATGACTGTAGATACTGATAGGACTGATACATTAGCAACAGAACCTAGCCAGATCCATGTACATGTCTCGGTTCGATAGATAGTAAGATAGCAATCAAAGAGATGTGGATGCACCCCTCAAGCCTCGAGCGCAATCGCTATTGGGTGTGCCTGTTACGCACACGGCTTTTCTCAGCTTTACCCTCGCCGCCACCGGCATCCGACATCTCCGCAGAATCTCGATTGTCAGTGGTTCAGTTCGACACTTACTAGAAGGTGCACTTTCGACGCCTCAGGCCGCAGCCGTTGCTGGCTGGCGCACATTGTGTAATCCGATGACCAAGCTGGCGTAGATGGCTGCTATTCAATCATGTTCTTGCTAACCTCCATCGACATCAGCCAGGAGCCGCTCGCTTGCTTCCTCTTCAAGGTAAGCCACTTGTAAGACAAACGCTGACGAGCTCTGTGTACGTGGAAACTCAGAGATCCTTTACCACAGGAGTGCTCTTTAGGTCCCAGCCTTTCTGGTTGTGTGAATCTACGCAAGCAGCCTTCAAGCGTATCGTCCCCAATCATCTCCCCGGCCCTTCTGTTCAGCTCGAGACTATATCTAACACAGGGTCGACCGTGCTGTTCGCACTACCGCANTTTTTTGCACTTGACATCGCTTTGAAGCTGCCCGGCAAAGGTGTTCCGGATAAATATGTTTGCATGACACGTTCTTGAGCCATGAGATGTGGAGTGAATCTGGTTCAGCACGGTGATAAATTGCTGTTTTTAAGGTCATTTTTAGAGCAGAGAATTCTCAGAATTGAGGGACAAAGGGGCAAAAGAGTGAGCAGCGTTCCAAAATCACTGTCCCAAGTGTCTCGAGGAGTGAAATCGCTCGAAATCTTGCTCACTGTCCTGTACGCGTCTGTCTCTTTCTATCGTTCCCAAAATTGACAAGGGTACTCTGGAAAGGACTCTGAGTTCGAATATCAACTTTAATTTTGGCCCAGGAAAAGGCATCTCCAATAATTTTGCCAAGTCCTTGTAGTGTCCCAAGGAGTAAAGTGATGAAACGCGGTATATCAGGAGCCACCCGAACGGCGCTCCTATCCCACGTATCAACTCAAAAGCCAGATACCGATCTGCAGAAATTCAGCGCGGCAAATAATGCTACAGATATTGGTGCATTAGAAACAGAACTTAGCCATATATCCATATTTCGGCTCAATAGATAGTAGGATAGCAATAAAAGCGAAGTCGTGGATGTCATGGAAAGAAAGATTATCTTATGAGACAGACGCCAGGGAAATTAAGGGTCAGGGAACAAGTTTACCCTCACACACCATTGATGCGTCACCACCAGTGCGTCAATGCAAACCCTGCCCTCTCATCGTTGTTAAGCAAATCTGAAGGGTTTGGGGTGCAAAGCGCCGAAAGCCATGGCCCATCGGAATGGGAGGTGAAACCGTCTGGAAACATGGCATCATAGTTGAGGGTGAGATGGGCGAAGAACCTTACGCATGTGGGGACATACAGGTATTCAATAATTAGACGAACCGAAATGCCAGTTCTCCAGCCTGCGGTTATAACATAGTAGCCTAGTCAGCATTCTCGCCAGGCCTCGGATGGGGGTATCTGATAGTCGACTGAATTTTTCGACTATATCCGTGATCTCAAGGGAGGTGACTCGTCGGATAGTGGCTGATGTTAGTCGAGATCTTGCGGAGATATTGATTTTTCACAGTTATAGTAAGCGCTCATTAGACGTAAGGCGGTACATATTTTTAATTTGGATAATGACAACTTTTTCTGCGCCAATGCCCAACCCGCAGCAATGTATGGGATTTTCGAAGCTTCGAAGTTCGCACCAAGCACTAATTAGGCGCCGGATACATTGAGAACTGGCGTCTTGGAATTCGTCGCTCCATCGGAAACATCATGTCGCGGGACCTATTATTCATGACACAGAGGAGAACGGTTGGGTCATGAGGATAAGTCATATAAGTCATATAGGACTTCTGCCATATCATGTATCGGTCATGGGTGCACTGTGACGCTGGGCGCCCGTCAATTTGTTGGAATGCCGGTGTTAGGTGCTTGCATTGGAGATTGGGCGGCCAATGGCATTGTCCGGCTAGGGCCCTGTCGGATATGATTCGGTAAGCCTGCGTTATCTTCGACTGACTCATGCATCATGCGCCATCCCGCAGGTTCGATGTACCCATCGATTGTATATTTGGTATCAGGAATTCGGCATTCCCTTTCGCCATGCCTTGTCATTCATCCTTAGCCGCCCTGTCTGAATGACTTACACGTTTTTTGCGCATGCTTTCTGAGCGATCTCCTCAACCAGCTCTGAAAGTTTCTCATAAGTAAGGCTTGTATGATTGTCCGACGAAACTGGCTAACCAGAACCGAACAGTTGCTTGAATGGTGGCATGCATTTTCAAATTGCTTGGCAAGGCCAGAGAAGCGTAGGGCTATCAAAGGGCCTTCCAATGTTTCCTTACGAAGGGCTGATTTGTCGAATAGGGAACCTTCTCCGGAAGTATTGTTACAATCTGTCCGGATTTTAGGAAACGAATTGGTAGATCCAAGCATTTCCCACAGACCGTCCTGATGTGGCTTCAATGTGAACTTCATTCTCGGGGCGCGTCATCTTGAAGCGGCGTTGGCAATTTTAGAATCAGACTGGTTTAGGGTCAACTCTTAATCTGGACTCATAGTTTAGATCTAATCTCCAAGTGGGTGTCGACCTAAATCATACTGAAACAAAACGAGATTCCTCGTGTGCTCAGGGAAGCACATAAACTTATTTGTTCCTCAGTAATTGGAAAGGGTGTAAACTTGAGTATGCACTGTGTCGGCAATCTTGGACTCAGATTCGCTATTTTGGGTTGAATCTTGCTTAATACGGATTCATGACTTAGATCTAATCTCCAAGAGGCTGAGCGAGTGTCGACCGAAATCTTACTAGGAGGGAGGGTTATAAAAAGGCAATGTTTCTGGAGCAGTCAATATCACCTTTCCTTTCAACAATCCTCAAAAGTAGAGGTGCAATTACCCTCCTCTTTGGTGCATAGATTCGAATTGACACTGTTCGTTCTGATGCTTCTTTTTGGCATCGTGTCCCCGTACAAGGAAACTAACCTTCAGACCTGATTGGTGACCAGGCATTATAGGAACGATCCAGACACACACTCAACAGGCCCGTCTCACTTGACCGCAATTCTTAGCACCCAACTTTCACCAATTTTCAATGCCTTCCTCGTCCAGGAACACCCCCATGTACCACCAGCAAAACTACCGTGTCGTCTATAATGGAGTAATCAACGGCATGGTGTGCACATCTATAAATGGCGTGACCAACCTAACGTTCGCTCCGACCTCGAGTAGAGCAGAGGCGTCACGTCCTCGTCCACAGTCGGAGCAGTCGCAGATGCCTGGTGAGGATTCACATCAGTGCTTTTGGGCTTCATGAGCTGAGTCCATCGCTGCTAAACTGAGTCTCTTCATGCAGGTGTGGTACCCGAGGAGCATGGTAGTCTTCCCACTGAGGCCGAGACCAACAGTAAGTATGCCAATTGTACTCCTGGACAGTCCGTATTGACGTGCGTGTCACAAGCCACCCAGTAAATGCAGCAGCACCAGCTACCGGTCATGGTCTCGGGGCTCTGACACGCCAAGCAGCTTGCGGCCGTACAGATTTAGACATACAGCGAGCATTGAACAGAGTCTGAAGAATCTCAAGCTCAAGCTCAAGCTCAGAACGTTCCATTTCCAGTTACTTAGGTTCCGATTCTGTCACACGATCCTTGGACACCCTTTCATTGCTTTCGCCTGTGTTTTACTACTTATCCTTTTATACCCGTACACATGTGTGCCTTACGACTTCTTTGTGTCTCGCGGTCTCTTGTTGACGAATAACTATTAACTCTTTGCTTCTACAAGACTAGTATCTTCCAGCTGCGGGTGTTGCAATCGATAATAGTCAGATAAGCATATCAACCCTTCGTCGGTTGTCCGCCCATCTAGGCGCGGAAACCCAGTGACAGAGATCGCAGTCTGACCTTTGTGTATACTCAGCTGCGAAAGTGGCCTAGACTTCGTAGTTCACTTCGACTGGCAGGAGGCTTATGAAAAACATTGCAGATAGATTCGACTTGATATTGTTGTCCTTGTCTTCGGACTCCAGATTTGAGCCATGATTCGATAAATAGGTTTTCTGGAACGGAGAATGGCAGTCGGACTCCCCCGCCCCCCCTTCCTTTGTGTTGGAGAGTCCATGTCCTCAGCCTCAAGGAACGGTGCTAAAACATAGTTGGGGTCTCAGAAAACTCTTGGTGAACGTTGCCAAGCACAGGCTCCTTGCATACTAGCAAAAATTGATATTATCCAAAGCGGAATGTGTGTTTCCGGGGTGCCGAGGTCTGGCTTTTCGTCACTGCTTTCAGCACAGCAGATATTGTGTATCAAAGTAGAGAGTGCCAAATGTGGGAATTCCTTAAAATCAAATGCCATAGAGGGAAGCCGCACGAGCACGAGGCGTGCGTCAGCGGGTGCCCTGACTGCCCAAAGTGTGAACAACATGCAGATACTGTGCAACCCCTGTAAAGGCTCGTACTGCCGTGCACTGCAACGGCCTTCTGCCAAAGTACATATGGGGCACGCTCCTGTGTCTCGAGATCACGGAAATAGCCGAATATTTCAGTCGACTATCAAACACCTCCATCGAGGGTTGACATGTTTACACCACCGCCTCGCCGTTCAGATCTTCTCTTGAATTCAGTTCCACAGAGTGGGTGACCACTCAGGGCCTTCCTGTTTGGCTAAATTCTCTTGTCGTCCACCCTTTTCAGGAGGCCGACGCCACGGTCGGAAGTCCTCATGGTGAGCTGAGGCAAACTCAAAAGAATGCCACCGCAGATCGGAGGATCCCTGGCCCAAGGTAGCTTCTTTTTGGACGAACAAAAACGCTAGCTTTAAGACACAATGTTTGTTCACTTATCCGGAAGTCCAGGGTAGAAAACGGCAGAAAACTGTATTGGTACGCAAAGGGGAAAACATCAAGAACTGAACACGCCACGAAGCCTACGAAGTAGATTGCGCTTGGTAATAGTGACACCTCCCCAAATCTTGGGTATTTCGCCCTTCCGAATCGTCTTAAAGAGGACTCGAAGCTCGGATTCAGTTGCTACCGTTAGCTCATGAGAAGATATTGTACGAACTTGTCTCCGAGATGGCCGTTGCTACTCTGAGTTTTGCTACGTCGACCGGTGTCGTGTTCCTAGCTAATCCCACCTTATATGCCAGAGAAGCCCGAAATGATTATAATTATTCAACACCCAAGTGGACCGAAATCTACCCCCCGAGGGTGAGTGTATCCAGGCTGCCGGATGAACGTGCCACCAAGCGTACAGAACAGATTGCCCAAACTTTGGGTATATTGCCCTTCCGACTCGTATTCAAAGCTCGGATTCGGTGGTTCGTGAGAAATCACAGATTTGTCGAATTGGTCGAGTTTGCCTGTCCGCGACTGTACAAAAAACAAAGACCCAGGTACATACGAAAGATGGATGAGAAGGGAAAGCAATTAACGGGTACACCGATAAAGAAAGGCTAGAATATTCCAATCATGATATCAACAAGGTATTGATATGCAATCCTATTCAGTTCGTCCGTTCCGATAGCCAAGGAGTATATTGTCCGGGATTAGGAGGCCGGCCTGACAGAAATTCTTTCGACACGAGGATCCGGTCACCTAACGTCGTGAAGTTTGCGACGACTTCAGGAGCATAATCAATGTCAAACACCTGCTTGACAGCTGAGATACGTTTCGCATGTCGCTCTGACCAGAACATAAAGTCATCCGGGTCTCGGTCCTCTTGCTCATGGTCGGCGGTGACAGAGGTAGCTGTGGCGTCGTCAGACGGCAAGGAGGCTGATTTCATCACAGATGGTGTGGAAGGGACCACATGCATGAGGGTTTCAGGGACTGTGTCAAAGGTCGAGCTTCGACTGGGATTGAATTAAGTTCAACATCTGCCGCAGCACATCACACTCGCTGACCATGGATTTCCAAAGGCCCATCAAGGCTCATGACGTTGTATTTTCCATCGTGATGGTACCGGATCTACTCCACGGTCAGAGTAAAGGGGAAACTGTGAAGGAAGAAGCAAATAAAACGGTTCTACATTCTCTTGACGCGCAGGCCGACGTCGATGCCACGGTCAGAAACTTGGAAATGAAAACGAAACGATGGACCTCTAACCGAGATCATTTCTCTCAACAATTAGGGTCTACTCTGAGATGGGATGAAGGTTTGGGGGAGGATCTGCATCGATGATCTGTGATGCCCATGTTGAATTGATCGAACAGCGTCGCTTGAATATAGTTGGTGAATTTGGGGGGAGGAACCGACAGTTCCGTCGTTATCTGCAGCTCGTGGGGTAACTTATTCTCAGATCTAGCGCATCGGTCGCATTGTAAGTACCCTGGTCGGTGGAAAACCCCGTCACCATCGTGGTAAGACCCGTGTTCGCTGTCTCCACAGCGAGTTCGGAACACGAGTTGGACCGAAGGGTCCAGCATCTCACCGCACGGGAATTAATCAGACCTTGGAGGGAAGTACGACAGCAGCTGTGTGGTTTCCCCGATTGTTCCAGTCTGAACTTACTTAGTAAAAAGTAGAAAATCAATTGAGTTTCATTTCTAGTTCTATGATACCTGCTAACAGCTCACATGGGATCCGAATTGAATCGGTTGTAAGGGTATGCTTCTAGGTTCTAGGCTGTCCGAATGAACGGTCTCTCAGGAATCTAAGGGATGCAATATGCAGTGAGTGGGGTTCATGATAATCAATGACGCGTTGGCGCGATGTGGCCGGATGAGAGATTTAAATTAGCCCGCAACCCATAGAGAATCGATGGCCCTTACCAAAGAAAACGAATGATCAATATCTTCGTCAGTTGGCAACGACAGGCTGGAGTGTTCGATAACCTTGATTGATATTGTTCAGGTGAGACGGCAAAACCAAAGCAAGAAACTGCGGCAAAGCACATCTAGTTTAGTAGCGTTCCGCTCCGGAAGGACGGTGTTCTTCTGCATCTACTGTTTCAGTTCAGCTTCCTGAAGCTCCTGTACACCTGAGGCTTTAATTAGCAAAGTTTCCGCTTCGAAGAACGAGAATTACTTACCAGCAAGGCGACTCTGATTCCTGGTGGTGCCTTCTGCTCCTCCAGATGTCGACGGAGACTCAGGTGCAGTCTGGTGCCACCATTTAGCACAAAAACAGGCTAGACAGCGCATGATACACACTAGTGGATTCAATTCTTTGAGAAAATGCCGAATTTGGTCAACCAATCGGTCTAGATACATGTCGCTGGAGGGCGTTGGTTGGCCCAGCAATATTTTCAGGCTGGGAAAGAGTTGGGCGATGGAGAACAAAACAGCGCTGGGAGCAGGGAAGGGCGCGCTAGGTTGGAGAACAATTCCCACCAATTTTTGCATACAGCTGGGGCGAAAACGGTTGAAGGGAAACACGAGGGCGAGTTCTCAAATACGACAGTTCCAGCGATACCTTCGCGCCAGGAAGGGGTTGGAAATAGAAATCGAAGGTTCCAAGGAAGTATTCCCGCAGGGAGAGAATCAGGAAACCGACGATACAGGGGAAATCGCCATGCTGGCAGTGACTGTGATTGAAGAACCGACACTCCCAGCCTATAACTCCCAGCAATGGACCACGTTGGGCGATAGAGGTCGAATTGACGAAGCTCCAAGGTCAAAGTTCCTGGTTCTCCTCTGTCGGCTCAAAGGATCGAGTCACCCCGCGCTGGGACATGGTAAACACCCCGAAAGTGTCGATATTATCGCTCTAGCATTCGATCGTAAGCGAGAGCCGCCTGTCTCATCATGCACTTAGAATTCCCGTCTACGCCAGCTTGGTCGTCGGATTAGAACATCGTCGGCCAGCGACGAGTGAGGTTCAGTGGAGGGTCGAGAGTGCATCTTCGAAGCGGGTCTTGTAGGGTGCCCCGACCACTCAATGAAAATGTCGGCTCGGATGGAGCCGTTTGACGGGCCGGGTGGTCTAGGCCTTCGCTGAGCCTGCCCAATAGTGCTGTTACGCCTTGGTTACACCATCATCATCCCTACAGCGACAGGGATAGACAGTAACTTCTCTTGTTCACCTTCCTCCAATTCTTTGAGTACCAGCATCTGGGCGGCTTCGCAATCATCGAGATTCATTAAGAGAATTCGTTTGTATTGATTTGCCCTGCTCTCTTGGACCTTTTCGACTATTCGTTGACTGGGTCACCGGCTGGCGCGGGCGCGAACGCACAGAGTCGAATATACACCAATAATGCTGGGTCAGCCAACTCGTCCTGCAAGCCTTAAACTGAGAGATTGTTCGACCGAGTTAAAGACTTTATGATCCCCCGAGTGGAAAAAGAAATGCTGAAGCGGAGCGAGGCGTTTTTTGCTTATCGGAATCGGTAGCGGGCTCGGGCCACCTGTTGGCCCCTCCAAAGCTTATAACTGTAAGCCTCATCCTTCTACCCTTTTCTGTTTAGCGACAGTATACCATAGCTTTGTAACCATTCCCTCTAGGACACACTGGGCAGATAACTTCCCCTACACCACCTACGCTCGGTTCGAGATGTACAAAGACGACATTAAAGGCTTCAAAACGGGTACTTATCCTCCCATCACAATAAGTCCGTCGCCCACCACTTCTCGCTTGCGGTTCTGACGGTAAAACAGAAAGACGTTATTTACCATTGGCCTAAACCTCATCCCACTCAAGCAACCGTCTCGGCTGATGCAAGTTGCAGGCCGGACAGATACCCCAGTCCATTGTACGTCTTACCCTTCTTTGAAATTAAGAATGAACGGATGTCGTTGATAGCCTCGCTTGGCTTGTCCACAGGACTATCTCTGGGTAGCTGTTGACCGACTATCTTCAGCTTTTCGACCTTCACCAACATCCTTCCACAAACCATGGCCAGCTTTGCGCCTTTTCGAGCGTTACTGGCAGCTTCGGTGTTGGTGTTGACTTGTCTGGTGGACGCCCGGTTATCACAGCGAACGCTTTGGTCGCCGGACCGACATCACCACCGACGCGGCCCCAACCCGACGGCTAGCTCTCCAGCGCATCTGCTCAACAGGACTCTGCCCTGGGGCGACGATCCTCAGGGGCCGGTGAAGCGAGATGGGACCAAATATGTTTTTATGCATCATGTGCGTGTTATTTTTGTCCCAAGAGAGATCGTTTGTACTGACTCATTTTGAACAGATCGCTGGGAGTGCGTATCTGCTTCTACCTTTTTCATCTCATTGTCCGATAACTATCCTTTGACTTGACTCGCAGACACGTAAGGGGACCTCTAAATTATGGTCTGTAGCCTGTGGCGCGCTGACTGACTGCCATGTGTCTTGTGCAGCTATTCTTATGCCCGGGCGGATTGGGAGAACGACATAAGAGGAATACAGGTTAAAGGAATGTGCGTAGCTCTTCCGTTCTCGAGCCTCCAAATGTAAGCTCGACTGTCTAATACGCTACGCAGAGATGCTGAGGCTCTGAACATTGAACTCTCCGACTAGCAACGCCAACGAATTGCGAACGCCTACGCCGTCGCCAAAACTATCGGCACCAACTTCAAATACTTCATCTCCTTCGACTTCGCAGAGATGTTGTGCGACCTCGGCGATATCGTTTCTCGTACTGAGTTATGCCGGGGACTTTCTCGGGAATGCTGGGTGGGCGAGCTTGAAGGCTCAGACAAACGCGTATATTATGCCATTCATTTGGGGATTGGAATGACAATTTACTACTTAGAGTGCGTTGGATTCGTGGTACTGGTGTGTTTTCTCTTTATTCGGGATGTATGTTGGGTTCTGATGACGATGCTCGAAGCTAGGGTTTTGCGTACCCGCAGGGCAACTATGACAAGACCGTACGTTTACAGATTGACCATCCTCGAAATCTACTGACATGATGTTTTGGCAGATCGACGATGATAGATACTGTATGCTTCCGTCGTCTTTTGAGGAATCGTGCCTTCGCTCATTCTGCTCGGTTCACCCCAGACATGAACAAACTAGGTCCAAATACGCAACCACTGTCAGCGGCTGGATGTTGTATGTTGCTCATCAATGCTTAATTGCGCACGACTGATTTTGTGGCTTAGCACGAATCTTCCCTACAAGACTTTCTACCTGGGTGGTGATAACTGGCTGATCAATACCCGTTGGGAGCAGCTCATTTCCATGCGAAATGAACTGAACTTTGTCGAGATGCTTAACTAGTGTGTTCTCTATGATCCGTTTCTCTCTCGCACTCTATTCACGACTCCTCCCTTCCATTTTCCCCCACAGGAATGACTACGGCGAATTGAACTAGTACGTCCCCTCTTCCCCTCACCTTCCCCCCTTTACCGACGGTACATTTTAGCTTCGGTACCATTCAAGGCTCCCAGCCTTCTGGAACACACTGGGCAGATGGCTCCCCTCACATCGCCTGGTTCGATATGTCCGAATACTACATCAAAGCCTTCAAGACGGGTAGTTATCGTGCCATCACAGTGAGTCCGTAGCCGACTATTTCTTGCCTACGGTTCTGACAATGAAACAGAAAGACGCTATCTACTATTGGTCCAAGCCTCATCCCACTCAAGCAACTGCCTCGGTTGACGGAGGTCGCAGGCCGGATGGAAATAACTGGTCTCTCGTACGTCTTACCCTCCTCCAAGAAGGAATGCATGACATTGAAAGCCTCGCCTGTCGACAGAACTATCTTTGGGTAGCTGTGTTCGCGACGTCTCCTGCCCACATTATTTTGAATTCTGGCGTTTCGAAGCTCAGGGTCCCATCTGCCGCTGGAAAGATCACGGTGCAGATGGTCAGGGGCGGCCAAATGATCATTGACAGGACGCCGGATGACTTCACCTATGTTACAAACCCCGTGAGATGTGCGTATTTTGCTTTTCTTCTTTTGTGAGGACTCGCTGTATTGACCTGAACGCGGTGCAGATAACTACAACGCCTACGTCGGAACAGCTAGTACGTCTTTCCATTGCACTTGCTCCAAATTTCGGCACCTGACATCTTTTTAGCTGCTTCCTCTGGCGGTCCTGCGTCCACCTCAACAACAACAACCAGTACCACCACATCGTCCACCTCAACCACCACCTCAACGAGTATCATATAGAGTCTCTGATTATCGAGCCAAGATCTTTGACCTTGCCTCCTCTCACCGTCAAGTTCTTGGAGTGTCGTTTCGTCAATTACCTTTGCCTCAATCTCTGCCCTGCTGAAGATTTCGCCGATCGCTGGGAGAATCACTCCTTCTATTGTTCCAGCGCACAGGTGATTTTGGGACCGTCGTTCCATCGAAATCTATCGCCCCAACTCGCTCGCCGGGCGAAAGTATTAATTGAAGCGTCCTATGGTCGATTTCGACTGGCCCAGCTCTCCCCCCATACCGTTCGTCTGAACCTACTCCCAGTCCGCAAAAATAACTAGGAGATCGTCCCTTCAGCCTACTGGACTCTTGCTCGCTCCCAGCGCGAAGACACTTGGAGCGCCGCTGCTTCATCCCTTGAGTGGCCCTCACCCGCTCCCAGCACGAACATAACGCTGGGAGCATCACAATGAGCGAAATACACCCTGATGGCAAAACGGAAGGATGTCCAACGTTAACGATTGTCCAGGACCATCACAAGAGAAACCAAATGCGTCCCCTGGACGCGAAGAACCCGAAGTTGCGTTCTGGACCACCGCTTTTTGGACTGTTGGCCGAAGCCGCGGGCATGTGTCCGACGAATCGCCGATCACGGAAATGGTCGAACAATTCAGTCGACTATCAATGACAAATAGCCCATCGAGCGCTTATGCGTGAACTAGACGAGAAGCTCACTGGCATTTACCGGTTCGTCTGTTATTAAACACACATGCAGTGCCTCATTGTTCGTTTTGCCTGCAGGTACCTAAACAGCCCGGAGGCTATGGGTGGAGCTGCGTAGTTCGGTCCGGCCCTGATCAGCCGGTAGCGAGTGTGAAGAAGTACGTCCAAAGCTTGCCCTATGCACTTGGGCTGACGGTTATACTAACATAATTTATGGCACACGCGCAATCTTCACGGGGACTCACTGTGTCAAGACGCTGGGTTCGTCAAGGTGATCAAGAATGTTGCTAGGAATGCGACAACGTTGGAGTCGCGTGCCAACACGCATGTTCCGCAGCTCAGGAGGGTTGTCACTAAGATCAAGGGCACTTTCGGTCAGATTTTAGAAGAGACTACAGAGGCTGTTATTCTAGGCGCGCCCAAATTCCCGGGAGTTGTGCAGGATACCAAAGTTTTGCTGCGGCAGTCTCAGGAACCCTTGGTGATCACTCTTGTTGTTCATTCAGTTCTTCACTTCCAATGCACCTCCGTTGTATTCATTTCTTATTTCCTTGGCAGTCGGGTTGCGAATGACATTTCTTCGTACCATTCTACGAAATTCAGTGTCTCTATTCTTCCCAGCTCGACGACGGATTGTTGAAGGATATGATTGGCCTCTTCCGAGTACGCTTCAACTTCCTATGGTCGATGTCAACCCCCAGAGAAAATATTAATAATGCATTTTAGGTTGGTGCAAATAAGTCTTCAATTATTACTGGCATCATCGATGGGTATGTGACTCCCTATTCACGGTGAAGAGTGGGACGGCGGCGTTCCCTTTGAATTCCAACGAGCGCATACGGACAGCTGAGACGCCCAGTTTGGGGAAGTTCAAAGGGAACACTGTCCTGATTGATCGGGCGCCATGAAGCACGCTTGCTGCCTAATTTATCTCCCCTTTTTTTTTAACCGTGGAGTAGATTCGTTAACATCACGATGGGAAGTACAACGTCATGAGTTTGGATGGACCCTTGGAAATCTATGGTCAGTGTCACTGTCAAGAGTCTGATGTGCTGCGGCAGAAGCTGACCTCAATTCAATTGCAGTCAGCAAGACACTCAGTGAAGCTCTCGTGCATGTGGGGCCCCCTGCCTCGATGGACCCGTACTTGATACATTGTTCTTGAAACTCTTCGTCCACCCCTTCCACACCATTTGCGGTGGCACCGCCCTCCTTGCCTTCTGGCGACGCCGCCATCATCTCTGTTACCACCGACCATGAGCAGGATGATCGGGACTCGGATGATTTGATGTTCTGGTCAGGACAGGGGAACATATTTCGGCTGCTATCAAGCAGGTATTCGACGGTGATTATGGTTTGAGGTCATTGTGGCGGACGTAAACCTCGCGACGTTAGCTATCCGGATCCTCGTGTCGAAAGAACTGCTGTCAGTTTGACCTCCTGATTCCGGATGATATATTCCTTGGCTGTCGGAAGGGGCGAAATGAATACCTACGAGGTCATATATCAATACCTCCTTATTGATACCATCTTTCTTTTTCATCCATTTTTGGTGTTGGGATCTATGGTTTCGGTACTCCCTGTTCCTAGTTCCTCGATACTTTCTTCTTTACTTTCCATACCAATTCAATTTTCTGCCGTCACCGCCCTGAAATTCCAAATAAATGAACGAGCATTAAATTGTTCCCCAGGTAAGCCAGCGTTTTGAGCATACTTAATTGCCGGCCGTTTCCAGTTCAGAGCGCCCTTCTTTGTCGCCTAAATTAAGCTACTTACCTCGGACCTCCGATCCACAGTAGCATTTCTTTGAGTTTGCCTCAGACAGCACAGCCCATTCCCACCGTGGTGTCCGCCTCCACCGAATTAGTCTTTTCCCTCCTACAGACTTCGAGCTGGTTCCTTGTTCACTTTTGCCTTGAAGGAGAAGCGACAACCCCTCATAACAATCTGTTATGTGCGCCGTAAGACCACAACACAATTATATATCTTATTTGCATAAGAGAGCGAGAAATACTTCAGTCATACACAGTAGTAGAATGGAAGGCGAACGTGTACAAAGTGCATTACAGGTAATAGAGGAATGAATAAGAGGGTGTCCAGGGAAATAGATCCTTGCAACCCCGAGCTGCTTGTTGGAACCTTTAAATCATGGATTCAAGTGAGCCAGTCGGCTCTCCTACGATGAGAAGGAACTACACGAAGGGAGGGCAGGTGGTGCTGCTGCATTTACTGGGCGGCTGGTGCGACGCACGTTAATGTGACTCCCCAAGAGAACAATCGGTTGCTTACTGCTGTCCCCGACCTCAGTGGGAAGGCTACCGTGCTCTTCCGGGGCTGCGCCTGGACGCAGGGAGACCTGCGTTAGCAGCTGTTGACCACATAAAATTTCAAAGGACCAACGTGACTGGCCAAAGGGTGTCTGCGACTGCTCCGACTGGTGAGACCGTGACGCCCCCGCTCCACTCGAGGGAGGAGCGTACGAAAAGTTGACCACACCATTGCATACTACGCCGTTGATTGTTCCATTGAAAACGACGCGGCATGGTGGTACACGGGGGTGTTTCTGGACGAAGAAGACATTGTAAAAATTGGTGGAAATGGGGCAGTAAGAATTGGGATCAAGTGAGATAGGGGGTAGCTGGGTGTCAGAAACTGAGCAATTTTATAGACCTCAAACGACACCTCTCAATTTGGCAAGAATTTCTAATTATTGAGGAGTAAATGATTTTCTGGCCCTCCCTGATCACACGAGGAATTAAGATTTCAGTTGACACTCGCTCCATTTCTTGTGAATTGGATCCAAGGAAGTGTTAACCCTAGAGAACGGGTCTACACCATAAGCCGGCGGGGATTCAAACGTAAAAACCCGAAGGCCAATTGCTTAAATGGATTTGGAAGGATGGAAACAGAAGGGAAGTGGTGAGGCAAGGAACCAACGAAACGAACTTATCGGACCGAGATTAAAGGCACGAGGGAACACAAGGTTCAAGTCGGATGAAGACCGGACGACGCCATTGACGAAACGAACATATCGGACCGAGGCTAAAGGCACGAGGAAAGACGAGGTTCGAGATAAAGACCGGACGACGCTACTCACAAAACGAAGTGCGAAAAACAGAAGGCCAAAATGGCACCGCACGGGCCAGGCCGAGAACCACGAAAAGGCAAAAATTGCCGAACGAAAAGGGGACATGATACAAAAACTCAGCAAGGTGTGAAAAGAATACGATGGAAGAAAAAATCCAAACCCCAATAACCAAAACCAACATGGAACGAAACGAGGGGTGTTCGAGTAAATTGACCGATAATAGTGATTCGGCGCACTCGAAACAATCACAATCGTCTGAATAAACATAAAGCTCTAACCCCTCCGTCGCAAGCTGATGTGCCCGTGCAATGAGGTCAATCGCATTGTTGTGCCGCGCAAACGCCTTGGTGATATCTGCACCGGAACAGGAAACCGACGCCACGTGGCGAGAGGCTGAATATCTGATTACAATAAATCTGTAAATAAATTAGTCAGTCAGTGAATGGACGGAATTTATGGATGGCAAGGTAGACGGAAAGCATGAAGTGTGATTGGGAAAGGTAAGCGAGAGGAGGACCCCGGAATATCCTCCTGGATCTTTGTTCCACGAAAACGGGTTTTTGTCCGGACGAGTTTTCGCCAGATTTGTCCGGATTGGAACAAAGCGAGGTCCAGGATGAGCCCGTTTGTCCGGATTTCGGGAACAAGGTTCAAAAAATCGCCAGCCGACAGTAACATAGGCTCTAATTCATAGTTCGTAGCTCCAGCGAGTTCCGGCATTGAGATACATCAAGT